>PVIR01000541.1:0-171125 GCA_004026965.1 Petromus typicus
TTAATTTTGATGAAACCCAATTTATCCAGTTTTTCTTTTAAGGTACATAATTTGCCTATTTAAGAATCACTGCCTAACTCCAGTATACTGAGATTTTTCTCCTGTTTCTTTCTTTCTTTTTTTTTTTTTTTCAAGAAGTTTTACAATTTTAGCTCTGGTATTTAGAATGAGGATCCATTTTGGGTTCCTTTTTTGTGCAGAGTATAAGGTAAGGGTGATAATTTTTTTAAACACCACATAGCTATTCAATGTTGCAGCACCATTCAGTAAAAGGAGTTTTGTTTACACTGAACTCATTCAGCTCCTTGCTGCAAATTACTGACCATACTCAAGTGGTTCATTCTTCATTCTGTTCCACTGACTAATACCACAGTGTCTTGACAGTATAACTTTACAATAAGTCTTAAAGGTAGGGTAGTCTTGCAACTCTGTTCTTTTTCCATATATATATATTTTTTATTTTTATATATATATTATATATATATATATATTTTTTTTTTTGAGACAGGGTCTTATTGTTAAATGCTAAATTGCCCAGGCTGCCCTTGAACTTGTGATTCTCTGGCCTCAGCCTCCCAGAGTGATGGATTACAGGTATGCACACCGCACCAGGCTGTGCTTTGGCTTCTTCAGGGTTGTGGTGCTTCTCCTTCCATTTCAGAATTGCTTTTCAATTTTTGTAACAAGAACAAAAGCCTTCCAGGATTTTAATTGGGCTTGCTTTGAATTTGCAAAACAATTTGGGGGAATTACACCTTGACCTCTGCGAGCCTCGGGACCCACAAGCATGGTCCATCTTTCCACCCAGAAAATTGCTTTTAGTCTTTAGTTTTGCTCTGCAGGCTCTTGTAGGCTCCATGGGACATAGATGAAATACACTTAACCTACTGAAGTATTTCATTTTTTTTCTACTGCAAGAATATAAATGTGACTCCTTTTTATAGCTTCTTGGTGATATAGCTGGCATAAAATAAACTGAACCTATTTGAAGTGTATACTTTGTTTTAACATGTATCAGTCAATGTACCACCTGATTAAGAGAATGAATATTTCCGTTTTCTTTAGCTTCATAATTTGGCATAATTATGCTGTAAAACATCCATGTTGCTGTGTGGACCAACAGCACATTCCTGCTTCCTGCTCAGCCCTACTCCCCTGCAGGCCTGTGCCCACCTGCTTAGCCACTGAACTCCTGACGGCCTGCTAGTAATTGAGATGCTTCACTTGTCAATTATTTCTGAGTACCTGCTGAATGCAAGTGCCTGGGTTAGGCACAGAGGGCACAGGCAGTGGAGGAGACAGCCACGGGCACTGCCCCCAGGGTGCTGACGTCCTAGAGGGAAAAGCGGACATGAACCAGCACAGCTATCACTGTATCACCAAGTAACTACCTATTCACAGTGAGGTACAGAGTGCTCTGAACCACGCCGAGACCGGAAGCTCAGAGCTTCTTCGGACAGCACAGCTTCAGTGAGTGTGGAACTCAGGAATGAATTACATGGGTGTAATCCCAAGGGACTGTGGTAAGTGCCCCAAACGTATGGTTCTGGGCTCCAGTGAAACTGGGATTTGGATTTCTAATAACTGATTTATTTACTCACTTACTCCGGAGAAGTTGCTCCCAACTCCTCCAGAAAAATTAATCGTAGGTTTTGGCATAAAAACAGGAAATAGGCGCAGGCACGCCATCATCTTCTGCCTGCTGAATCAGCACTGAAGAGGGAGCCTGCTCCAGAAGAGAAGGGCCCCTCTGCACAGTGAAGTGACAGTGTCTCTCATGGTCACAACAGAATCCTGAATAGAAGAAAACAGAGTGGTGGTCCCGAAAAGAACAGTAGCAGCAGCTCATTTGCCAAGTGTTTAGCCAATAAACTGGGTTTTCCCCTCTAGCTTTTGGTTTTTACTGATAAAACTCTTCCTGTCCACTGTCCAGCAAGCGTTCTCAACAGGCACTTCTCGTGGGGAGGAACTATGCACTCTTACCCCAAACATACGGCAGCTCTGGACGTGGATACCGTCATTGCCAAGTACAAACTAAGACCCAGAGAGAATGAGTAACTTGCCCATGGTTATGAAAATGTTGGTGACAGAGAAGACATTTGGACATGGAGCTCTCCTCATGTATCCATAATACTAATTAGTATGCAAGAAATAAGGTTACAAGGACCCCAAAAAGCGACAGGGGTAGAGGTTTGTGAAAATGCATCAGCATCAAAATAGTTTCATGACAGACAAATATGCTGTTGGCTCCAAATGCCACCACTGAGGACCAGTGGCTCTGACAGGCTCCATTCAGAGTGAAATGGTCAGGTGTAGAACAAACCCGAGTTAGGAGTGATAGCAACACTCCTTTCGGCTGTGGCTTCCTCAGAAAGGTTATCTAAGCTTGTTCAGTCGAGCACAGAACAAGAACAACAATATGAGTGCCCAGCTCCGGGGCATGCGAAGGCCAGCAGTAGGCATGTAAGCCCCAGGGATGCAGGCAGGACAGCAGTGGCGCACATGGCAGGCAGTCTTGAAAGGCTCCCTTTAGGGAGGCCCCGGGGAAGATGAGCCACCCTCCTGACCCCACTCCTGACCCGCAGTGACTCTTGGGGTGGAACCTGAGACACCCGAGGACCTGTCCACCCTTCTGCTACAGACTTCCTGTGGGCTCATGGGAAATATGAAAGGGTGCCACTCTGTCCCCAAGGTCACGCCATTCTGAACATCCTCTTTTCCATCTCACTTTTGTCACAAAAATAAACACACAGCTAGAGTCTGAAGTTGTTGTACACAACAGAGAGAGAAGATGCTGGCAGGAAAACCCTGACTTTTCTCAAAAGTTGGCTGAAGAAACAAGCAGGCAGTCTGTATTTTTTTTTTTAAAGAGAATAATAGTGTACCAAATGTCGCCCAACACCCTACAGGAAGACAGGGTAAAAGTCATCTCTATGAATGAAAATAAATCCCAGAAGATGAACGCACGTTTTATTAGCTATGCTCATGCTTTTCATTGGCCAGTGTAGTACTGACCAGGGTATCACACATCAATCTCTTTCAGAACAATTTCTTTTACACTCAGCTGGAGTTATCTTTAATAAGAGAACAAAACAGGCAAATCTTAAGTGTTTAATTTTTGGTAGTGGTGGGTTCCCATTTCTTCCCCCTTAAAATCCACCTTTGATTTCATACTTTCAAAATAAACTTCTACAACAAATATGTGTACCATGTACAGCTTCACTGAATAACATTTTACGATTTCTTAAGAACTCCTAATTCCACAAGTCCTCAGCCAGTGAAGGAAAATGGTGGACCGCGGGGGATAAATCTCACCACCCTCCCGTGCCAGCTGCCGCTGAGAGATTTATGTACCTGCTATGCATGGAGCTGATACCACCTTCGCCCCTGCAGCGTGGGCCTCTGCAGTCGCCGTCCAGCCTCCACATCCTCCTTGACAGGCTGCGTTAACTCCTGCTGCCTCTCCCCCAGCCTGGGCTAGGGCACTTTCCCCTGGGGAGACCTTTCTGGTCTCCATACTTAACCCCTGAACTCAGCCTAATCCATCAGCCGCACTGAAGGAGCGGTGCTAGAGAACGCTTCTCCCCGAAGGCGGGCAGCCAGCCTTGCCACTCAGACCCAGAAGGCCGGCCGTCAGCAGGCTCTGCACTGTCCCTCCACAGGCTGGCGTCTGGATTACTGTTGTCACTTTTACTGTTGAAGAGCCCAACTTCCTGAGCTTGAGGATATAAACAGTTAAATGCTACTGATGTGCCTTTTAAACTGTCCCTGGGGACTCCCTCTGGGACCTCCCCACACTTGCCTTTTGGGGACAGGGTTTCCCCAGGGCTATTAAAGAACAGCTTCCCAGTCCACGCCCTCATTCATGGCTACTGAATTCTGCTGGGAGACTTCTGGAATGAAGTCCGGAGAATGAAACGCAATGCTCTTTTTCGGGAAAGACCAACAATCACAGCAAACTCTTAAAGGGACGGTTCTAACCTCCTTACCTCATAGCCAAACTGCAACTCATCGGAGGTCAACATGATGATGTCGTCATCAATGGCCAGCACAGCCTCAGTCTCGATTTCATCGTAAGGGAAGAAGCGGTTGCTCAGCTTGTTCTCAGCTGTCCGCACGACTTTTAATGGAACCCGGATTTTGGGCCAAAGAGAATCTAGAAGAAAATCAGAATGGAGTGTTACTACGTGCTGAAGGTCTGTGAGGGGACTAAATGGTGAAAGTACCTAACGCCAGAGAAGCGGAAGAGCCGACCTCTGTCCGCAGCCTTCAGCAAACTCAGAGATACAACCGTGCAAAGGGAGATTCTGACGATGCATTTTTATCATAATAAATATTTGCGTACTTATTTCTACCCTCTAAATCCTTCCAATACTAATTCCTCAATAATTAGAACAAACAAGTTGGCTTCAAATTACAACTGAGATGCAGAGAAGCAAAACGACTTATAGTATGCTTAGTTCTAGTGCCCCCAATGTCATGGGTGTGGATGTGACTAGATAGTGCAGGCGTTGTCCTCGTTAATGGGTGAGTTCAGGGCTGATATAAGGCTTCTTCCCCTTGCTCTGCTTCCTGGCTGCCGTGGGGTGAGCAGCTCTCTTCCACCAGGCTGTTCTATCACACTGTTTCTGCCCTGGAGCAGCCCAGCCTAGACTGAACCACTGGACACTGTGAGCTTAGTCTCTGCTCCTTTAGGTCAGGAGTGTCTGTTGGTATTTTGTCCCTGAAACGGGAAAGTGACTAAGCTTGACTGAACTCATGATGACCGTACAAGTGAGTGTGACTGCTGCCGTCATCCTCTGCCACCTCTGCCATGTCCTGTGCAACGCACTTCTACGTCGTGGCCCAGCTGCAGGGCTGCCATGCTCAGAATTGCAGGGTCCGCATCGGGGATATCCACCTCATGAGCCCTCCAGTCCTGCCACAGCCAGTGGCTGCTAACACCATGGCAGGTTTCCCTGGACAAGTGCTGCCCTCCTGACTCACCAGGTTCGGATTCTCATTGTGACCAATTTCCAGAGTAAATATCAAATTTATAGGTTCAATAACATAGAATTTTGTAGGATAATGAAGAAACATCAAACCATGACTTGCCTTATTTTCTCAGTCTATTTTGAAATAACTGGAGCAGGGCCGGGGATATAGCTCAGTAGTTCCGGCGCCTGTCTTGCAAGCACAAGGACCTGGGTTCGATCCCTGGTTAACCACATAACAATACTGGGCATGGAGACTCACGCCCAGCAGCAATCAGTACCACATACCACACTGCCGGGCATGGTGGCTCACGCCTGTCATCCCGGCACTCGGGAGGCAGAGGCAGGAGGATTGCTGTGATGTGAGTTGGAGGCTGAGCTCAGGGCCAGCCTGAACCACAAAGTGAGACCCTGTCTCAAAAAACCTTAAAAAAAGAAATAACCAGAGCAATCTAACCATAGCTTATTTTAAAATGTTGCCCCAAATTAATACTCATTTGTGCAGTCCTGAGGTGATAGACCTCAGGGTTCTTATTCTGCAAGTAACATTCCTCAGGCAAGACCAGGAAATCCAGGAATCACAATGCTTTCAAAATATCCATCATGCCACTGCGGGAAGATTTCATTTATGTGGGGCTTGAAGCCCCCAAATCCCTGTGATGACTCCAAAGTCTCCACACAAAAGGAGAAGTAAGACACAGAGAAAGTCAAAGGGGACAAGGCAGTCCTACCTAGGTGGGAGAATATCTGATGTCTGCATATTTAAGAATGACCCCACAGTGCATCACGCCTAAGGAAAACTCACAATTTTACATCCACCTGGCCAGAGAGCCAACTCTGAAAGAAGTATGTCTCGGAGAGAGCTAAGCCTTAAAAAATCATCCTTCAGCCCTCTGCCTTTTAACTGGTAACGAGTTCATTCTAGTTTTATTCACTCAGCTGTCACTTGTAGGTAGCTCTCGGATACATGCAGGGGGCACAGCTGGACACTGAGACCTGAGTTCTGCATTATCTGTTAGATCTAAGCAAATCCAATTCCCAGTGCGAGAACAGGCAGAAGGCGGCAGCTGTGTTCCTCAACACAGGTCCTTTGCGGACACAGGGTCATTCAGTTCTCCCCACGACCCTACGTGACAGAATGTATCACAAAGCAATATTTGTGGCTCAGAGAGGTTTAGGAACTACTTCAGTGAGACCCAGCTAATAAATAGCAAGGCCAGTATTAGAATCTAAGTCTGCTGGTGATCAAAGGCCATATATGACCTGTACAATCTTCTCCAGCCTATGAGCCCTAATTCTATTTTTCTATCATAAAACTATGAAGTTCAATAATTTTCTCCTGTAATTATCTGAATTCTTCCTTGCTTCAGAGAAATAAAATCCCTGTCACATATCTATGGTTCCCAGATCCTTACAAAACATAATTAAGTACAATATCTAAAGTGAAGGTGGTTATAGCCCTACCTATGAGACCAGGGACTCTTAGGCTTTTTGGTCTCAGAATCCCTTCATGCTCTTAAAAACTGAGACTTCCAAAGTAGTTTAATTTACAGCCCAGGGGTGGTTCCGGGTGGGCTGCACCAAGGCTCCAGCTGATTTCCTAGCCAGGACACTAACAGTGTTCTCAGATTAACCGTGAGGAAATTCTCCAGCACAAGCACACGTTCCTTAGCCAGGGGACTGACGGTTTTGTTTCACACGTGCACCCTGGGAAATTCCACTGCACCCTGATGAGGGAATCTAGATGGGTGTGGAACTCATGGCTCAGCATCACTACCAAAAAACCCTCAACCCCCAGGCCACCTGGAAGGAGCTTGGGTACACCCTGGGTGCCTGTGTCACATGCTGAGAACTGCTGTCCAGGATTCCGTGTTTAGCTCTGGGTGCCACAATCTAAGAGAACTGATTGATCAGTATCTCAAAAGAAGCTGCAGGGACAGTGCAGGCCAAAAGTCTGGGATTCCTACGGAGCATCTGGGGAAACCAAAGGTGCTCATCACCCACCTGGCAACTTGCTGCATCACATGCAGTCTGGTGCCCTATGTGTGCCAGGGCTGGCCCTGTGACACTTCTCCCTGTGGCTGGCACATGGCAGTGAGCCCCAGCAGCAGAGGGCACTGGAGGGTTGCTCTGAGACGCAGGCCCCTTTCCTGCTGTTTCTGGTGGGCCGGGTATACTTCCTGCACCTGAAGCACTGGCCAGCAGGCACTGGCACAAGCCCCTAGATAGTATAAGCAGTGCCCCTGGGCAAACACTATCTCTGCAGCCCTGTCTGCTTCTTCAGTGAGGCCACCGACACCCATCGAGCTTCCTGTTCAGCCCTGCGGGTACTCCAGGGGGCCCTGGCCTGGCGCATCTCACACCATCCGGGAGCCACAACCCATTTCTCTCCAACAGAGGCTGAAACTCAGGCCAGTTGGGATGGCGACCAGGGGTGAGGGGCTCAGTTTACTATAGTGGTCTCTAGAGCTCTCCTTCCCTGTTAGCAGACAAATCCTATTATAGGTTAATGATTTTTAACATTAAATTTTTCCTGTTGGAATTGCTGTGTGGTTTCTGTAGTTCTCCCTGGGGCATGACGACCACATGGGGATAACAGGAAGGTTATCTGATGAAGAGGGAATTCTCTGGCCCCCAGCATTAGAACTGTAACTGATGTCTGGTGAAAGTTCCAGAGAAACCAAGCTAGACTCAAAGCAGGTAAGAATTTCCTGCTGGCATAATCTCTCTGAAGACAACAAGATGCCTTCAGCAGCACAATGCGCCCTTTCACCTGAACTATGCTAACTTTGGTCAGATTTCTACTTAGCATACGAGGCCCAGGATTCCAGGGAACAGTGACAGAGCACAGAGAGGGCAGCATGGGACAGCCCAGGGTCTACCGCTCACTAGCTATGTGAACTTGAACATGTCGGTCACTTTCAACCCTGGAGAAGGAACAGTGAGCCCATCTTCACAGCAAGGTCACACGGCAGCCCCGCAGTGAGCGTCAGCTGTGCCTTCCCGAGAGGGCCGGTGCTACTTACGACACCAGAGATCTTGAAGAACCTTAAGGCATGGTGGCAGAAGAGCGAGTCCCCAGCAGTCCAGGGACACGCTCTCATGCCTTCTGTGCCCACTTTTTAAAGTTAATTAATTGCTTTATTATTTTATTTTGTCTGGAATTGAGGATTGAACTCAGGACCTTGCACTTATGAGGCAAGAGTGGTGCCACAGAGCTAAATCCTCAGTCCTTGTGCCTACTTTAGATCAGCACAACTTTGAGGAGGAGCCAGGACTGTCTCACTTAAAGACAGGAACTATAGAACATGGATCTTTTGCTGCATTAATTCCACAAGGCAACAAATGGTTTCTTATCCACACTCCAGCCAGAAAGGGGGCTGGCTGCTTGGACAAGCAGAAATGCGTTCCTACACCACCAGGATCCTGGACTTCTGCTAGGGAATGGACAGCGTGTTTACCACCAGGCCCTTCCACACTCCTGGGGACAGGTCCATCAGGAGCTCAGCCTGCCCCAATAGAGTCTGTGGTTGGATTTTACAGAGTGAAATGGCTGCGGAGGAGGGTGTGTGGTCCGGATGGAAGTGGAGGATGAGTCACATTCAGAAATACGCTGACTTGCCTTTTCTAAGCCAGGTCTGATCGCCAAAGTCACTGAAAAAGTAGCAGGGTGTGGTACCACAGAATCCCAAATAAGGAAGCAGAGCAGGATGATTTCCCCAAACTAAAAGGGCTGTGACTGAAAGGAAGGCTGTGGGCTCCATGTGAAGGCCATGAGCTTTGGATCTGAGAAGACCTGGATTTGTTTGTCTCTGTCATCTGCAGCTTTGTGATTGAGGCACATTATTAATTTGAATTTCGTTTTTCTAAAGTGGGGACAATTACAGCTCCCTCACGGCTTGTTATAAGGAGGAGAGAGAATGCATGTTAGGTATTCAGCATGGGTCCCTTTCCTAAGACAGAGAAGGCAGAAATGAAATGTTCTAACAATCTCAGGTTATCCACACAGACGAATTCTTGGGCAGCCCTCTGAACTCCCTTCCCGCTGACAGCCTGCGGCAGTCTAGCCAGAAGGTTTCAGGGAAGCAGGAGGTGTCAGAGCAGAAATCTCCAGGCTCTGTTCTGCTACAAAGCCCAATGGGGGTCTTGGCCTCACTGCTTTTATTTTCTAAACAGGACAGAACAAGACCCTCGTGTCCTGGGTCTCATCCTGTGACTCTGCAACGGGCAAGATAGACACATCAGCTTCTAGTCACCTGAAAACCAGCACGTCCCAAAGAAACCGCTGCATTTACGAAAAGCAGGCAGCTGAGTCAGGTGACCTGATCACTTCACCATATGAACTTTAGTCCAGCTCAGCAGAAAAAAAAGAACTCCCCACGTCAAGGGCTCTTCTTCTCTTTGAGAAGTATACTGATATAAATGGTTTTCTCCATGTTGAATCCAAGAGAGATGTGAGCCAAAGGAATTTTTGTGCAGCCTGGCAAAGGTGCTGTGAAGTCCTTCGCTGCCTAGCACCATCACCCTGGATAGTCAGGTCGCCTTGCATGGACCCCAGGTGCCTACACTGCTCACAGTGGACTTGGGCCTTGGGACCCAACGCCCCAGAGTGCCACTCAGTGGGAAGCGGCCGCCACTCCTGCTCCCTGCGTCCTCGTGCTGACTGCACTGTCATGCTCATCCCACTAGGGAAAGCACAGTAGAAGCTGGGAGGCCTTGCTGTGATTCAAGTTTAAAAATAAAATCATTTAAAACCAAAGACTGAATGATCTGAAATGGACAGTGCCAGAGGCCAGGGCGAGGCGAGTAACCTCTAACCCATCAGGTCTGGAAGTTGAAGAGCTGAGGGACTTTTTATTGACAGAGCTTAAAACTAATGTGACAAGCGCATGCTGGAAATTTCTATTGCCTGGTCTAAGTGTTTACTTAAACTTCAAACCCAGCAATTTAGACTTAACCAAAAGAAAAAAGTATTTAGTTGGGTTGGAAAATAAAAAAAATTTTAAAAAAGGGAGGGGTAGATTGCTGCCTATGCTAATCCTCCAGCAGCAGACAGGTTGACCACAGTATTTATTTTAGTAAATGTAGAGAAAGTGAAAAACATCACTTTCGCCTCTAATATTTCAAAGCCTTAGACTGGCACAGTTTATTTAATATGTATGTTACTAATGCTATCCATGAAAAATCAAATGTGCCGGCTGGCAGAGGAGCAGAGCTGACAACTCCATTTACCAACGAAACAAACAGCCCGCAGAAGATTAAATATGGTTCATGCTCTACTCAAACAGCCACATCACCAGAGCCAGGGCTCTGACCTAAAAACCACTGTTGAAAGAAGCCAGTCCATCACAAAATGCGTCAAAATTAGGACCTCATCAGTGAAGGGCTCTTCCTTCGGACGGCCAAAGTATGTGAAAAATAAACTAAACTGTTGCTCACACAAATGTAACCACTGCATTGGAGCAGCCCGGCACCCAGACCTGGCCTGGCGCTACTGTCTTCAGTTACGTCAGTGGAGACTCCTGGACCAGACGGAAGGCTAAGATTTCCTCTTTCTCACCTCTGTTCCCAAGGTGAGTCAGGCTCACGAGACACAATTCACCTTGTGCCTAAAGCGCTTGAGAAAAGGTTCAAGGGGAAGTCTCCTTTGTCCTGCTCTGTTGTTCAGGTTGACCTCACACTCAGGGGCGAACCTCCTGATCTGCCTAGGACAGACAGAAATACAGTCCTCTCACAGCCTCTCTGCCACCGTCCGCTGGGAGTGTGTGGGCTGACGACCCTGCTTCACACAGCCAATTAAAAGCACCAGCCATAAAAAGCACAGATACTACTGTCAGGCAATAAAGTAGGCCTTATCGGCGACGGTGGTGTATATTACAAACTTCAAACTCATTCCTCGCTCTAATCCATCAGAAACTTCCTGGCTTTAATAGGCTATAAATGGCAGAAGCTTTGAAGTCCTTGGGATTAGGACCAGTAACAGACAGACCAAATGAGAAACGAAATGCAGGTGGGGTACACTCTACGCATCCTGAATTAAAAACAAATCCAATCAATCAAATAGTCCTCAACCCTGGTTGCCAACCAGTCACTAGCAGGGGTGGCCATGGCACGGGACAGCGTGACTGGGGGGACCAATGGCAGCCGCAGAGGAGCCTGCCAGGGGTGCTCTGCTGGCCCTTTCCCAATCAGAAGTCAGGCATCCTTTTAGGGCTTTTTTTTTTTGCCCTTAAGGACAGCACAGTATCAGCAGAGATAAGGAAGGAGAAAACTAATGCCTCTTAAACTGAGTTTTCATGTAAACAAATGGGCTGGATGGCTGAGGGAAGAGGACACGCTTTCCCAAGGCTGCAGCCTTTGATCCTCCTGACTCCGAAGCCCTCAGACACTTGCGGCTGCAGAGGATGCCAGTGCTGGAGCGAAGTGGGCCACCCTCAGGCACAGACACAAAGACAGAGCCTCAGGAACAGGCTGCAGCTGCTGACAAAGCAGGGGAGGCGAGCACCCCAGCCCAGGCTGAGCTGGGCACGCAGGAGGCTGCCTTTCTGCACCCTCCTTACCTTCTGGGGGGTTTTTATTCTGATTATTCCAGACGACCAGCAGCTTGGACAGACTAGGCACCTTGGACACCTCAGTGATGACCCGGAAGAGGCTCTCCACCCGGTCGTAGGTGAGGACGACGGCAGTGAAGCCTTGTGACTGAGGGGGGATCAGCGGCAGGAAGAGCGGGTTGCTCACGCTGCTCCACTTCTGCGAGGGGACAGAGAGGCACAGTGAGCGCGGCAGGGTGGGGCTCCACATCTGGGCACACGTGGCACACCTGGCAGTGGCCAGTCCCACAGCTGAGCAGTCATCCCCAGCCTCCCTCCCCTCCAGTCTGTGAAGAAGAGACTTCAGGTTAACCTGGAGACTAAAGGCAGGCTCGTGCCTCCATCCCCTCACACCAGTGGGGGGCTGATGGACTTAGTCACTCTGGGGAAATACATGGGAGACAACAGCCAGTGACGAGAGGAAGGGCTTCAGAAGGCTGTGGAGCAGGCGTGGGGTGGACACGGCCAGTGGGGCAGCCAGAGGGCACCCTGTGGAGGGCGGCAGCAAACCTGCCAGGCCTGGCCAGGCAGGAGGCAGGCGGCACTGGGCACAGGCTGCTTACAAATGGGAATCAGGAGATGGAGGGGAAGTTCATTCCCTGAGGAAACTGAAGCTCTAGACACTAGCAGGGCTGAGGGCAAACAAACTAAAAAGATTTTTTTCTCACTTATATTAAGCATTACATAACACAGGAAGCTACATCCTATATAACCTTCCAGCAACTGAGTTTTCTTAACCATTAGGAAAATCCTTCCTTAATCAGATCCCTTAACACACTCCAAATATCAACTAGAGAGACACAGCTGTGTCTTCCATCCAAATCCTCCAGATGTGGAGAACAGGCGACCCTCCCTTCCCCACCTGACAGTGAATGTGCAGGTGTACAGAGTGGTCTCGGCCTGGTGACCTAGACCACAAAAACCCGGGTTCACACATCTCTGTGCGAAAGGAAGAGCTCGCAGCCTCGTTTCCATCCAGTTCCCAGATGCTGGTGGCCATGTGGCAGCCTGGCCGCCCTGTCTCCCAGGGACACCCTCCAGGCAATGAGCCACCCCAGACAAAGAACTTGTGATCAGCTTTTAGTGCCTCCCTTTTAATCATGAACAGATTCTGGAATCACAGACATTTCGAGAACATCTTCAGTAGGAGCAACAGAAACCAAGGAACAAAGAAAAAAGAAACTCAGAAGAAACCAGGACAATAGAAGAAGCAGAAAGAAATTTGAACAACAATAAATTACATCCTTGGGGAGATAAGATTTTTCACCCATGAAAGAAGAATAAATCGCTATTTTTATTTAAAATGATCTCTCAAAGACTAGAAAGAACTTTTGGATGTTAAAAACACGATTGTTTATAGCTTTTTTTTAAAAAAGGATAAGATCCAAAGATGATAAAATATTCCAGACTGCTGAATAAAAAGAGATGGAAGAAAAAAAAAAAAAAAAAGGAAAGAAAAAAAAATCCAAGAGGTCCAACATTCATTTAATAGGAGGTTCCTGAAAAAGTACATACAAAATCTGGACAAAATGAATCTATCAAAGAAGTTACGCACCTTCTGAGCATAGAAGATGAGAAGGCTATGAACTTTCAGCTCACATGGGCCCATAAGTAGCCACCATGGTGAACATAAAGAAAGGAGAGAGACAAGAATAAAAGAAACAGCAAAATAAAACAATGAAACTATGTGCTGTCACATCAAAGGCCAGAGCTTTTGCACAACAGGGAATCTGCATGCTAATCTACACACTCAGTACAAATGAGTGCACTGTGCAGTTTGAGAAACTTCTCTGTACGTTTGAAATTTGTTCTAAATAAAGTTTAAAGAATGAGAGATATCCAGTCTCTTTCTTCCCATTAAAATATTCCATTTTTAGTGTAATGTAAGCAAGCATCTTTGTAGTGCTAACAGAAAAAGATTAATGTGCTTACACTTTAAATAGCTATGCAGATACAATTTATATATCACAATCCATTTAAAGAATATGATTCTATGATATTACATCAAGTTTTTAAAACATTTCCACTTAACCATTTGTAAGTGTCCAGTACAGCAGCACTAGTACTTACACTCACATGTATAAATCAGCAAGTGTGAAGACAGGCCTGAACTCTGCCTCCACTCAGAGGGGAACGCAAGGGCCCCCTGGGCCTCCGGCTCCTCACGCTTCCCTGCAGTGCTCCTCACTCTGACTCTCCAGGTCCCAGGGCTACCCCACTGGACCACTGATGGACAGTCATCACCGCGTACGTGACAACAGCTGCCTACCAGATGTCACAGAGTGGAGCAGGAAATGTCCACGAACACGTGGAGTACACACGGAGCGGAGCTCGGAGAGCTCAAATGGGATCTGAAGCCACAGTGTAACCAGGAAGTTAAAGCCAGAATGGCCCCTCCATAGATCTCACAGGTAGGGTGGGAAAGGTTCTCTGTCTTCTCAGTGTGACCTCCAGCCCTGAGCCTGTAGTCTAGGGAAAGTGCTAGATCTAGCATCTGATTACATTTCTAGGCTGCATTTTGAGTTTCGCCCTTCAAAGCTTAGTCTTCATCTCTTCTTTAAGGACAGTGAAGTCACCAAGCAGCTCCTTGCTTATGTCACAATGCACAGGGGAGAGAGTTCATAGTCTACCTGCCATTATCACAGCCACTACCCTGCTCCTTTCGACACTATACACCTTAAAATCCACTTGAAAATTGCCATTTTAAGCAGAAAAGAAACAAAAAAAGAGATTTCTGGAGTAAAGTAATCTAATGCGTGATACTGAACAGGCTGATTTCCTGAGCATTCACTAATTTCCAGGCTCTGTGCTTTCATCTGTACCTCAATGAAGACCCATCACAACCTCCTGGGTAGGCATGGTCATGGACTTTGTTTTACATGACAGACTTGTAACATCAGAAACCATGGACGGTATTCAAGGCTCCACATCTTATGAGAGACGGAATGGGATTCAGCCTGGCTAGCCCGATTCTAGAACCCAGACAGGCCGATCAGCTCTTTCCAGCCTTCCTACAATCAAACTCAGTGGAGATCACAGCAAACGTCATTTTATAGAATCTTGAAAATGGAAGTAGGCCGGGGATTTAGCTCAGTGGTTCCGGCGCCTGTCTTGCAAGCACAAGGACCTGGGTTCGATCCCCGGTTAACCACATACAATACTGGGTGTGGAGACTCACCCCAGCAGCAATCAGTATCATGTACCACAGTGCCGAGCATGGTGGCTCACGCCTGTAATCCCAGCACTCGGGAGGCAGAGGCAGGAGGATTGCTGTGATGTGAGTTGGAGGCTGAGCTCAGGACCAGCCTGAACTACAAAGGGAGATCTTGTCTCAAAAAACCTAAAAAAATAAAAAAATAAAAATAAAGTGGAAGTGTGGGAAACTCCAACACTGACTACTTCTAGCTCTTCTCCACAGTCAAACTCCCGAAAATTCTTTGTCCTTGTTATCACGAGTGAGCTGAAAAGAAAGAACCCACTCAAATACCATTATTTCAGCAAGGGCATGGGATAGAAATATACCAAATATATAACGCTGAGCCGAAGGAAGCACATAAATTTTAAAAGGTAAATATACCATTGATGCAGAAGGAAAAACTATTAAACTCTAACAAACTGAGCTCTGTTCTTGGGCAGATGGGAGGAGAACACCAGCACAGTCGCATGCCGCGCCAACGCTGGAAGGCAAGGAGGTTCCTGGGCACAGGTGCAGTGTAGATCTGCTCCCAGGATCTGAGCTGATGCCCCAGGGACATTTCAGCACCCTGCTCTGATGCTGAGGTGTGATCAAGGAGAAGGACCCTGGGCTCTGACAAAACGACAGACCTGGGCCCTCCTACGGCCCAGCTGCAGGAAGGGAGGGGACTCACCACAGTCACCTTGTGGTGTGCCCTCTTCCATGTTGCCCATCCACGCTCTAGACAGGGCCTGAGCTGGCCGAGGTGGCATGGGGAGAGGTGGCATTGGAAAGGACTGAGCGTGGCCAGCACTTCCCACTGATGTGAGTTCGGGTGACACAGGAGGCGAGAGGTGAGCCCCAGTGCAGATGCCTGGGAAAGTCAGAGGGAGGCGTTGCCAGGCTGCATGTGAGCAGCACCCGCGGCAATCCGGAGCCCGGCATGCCATCCAAAGCCAGGCTCCTTTGCTGACGGCCAGCACGTGACTGGGAGGAGCATGTCGCCTCTTCCACCCTGGCTGCTCTAGCTACGAAGTCCTGCTACTGCTCTTTCTAGGTGGTATCGCCCGCACCAGGGAGGCGGTGCACGCAGTGCCCCGGGCAAGCGCAGCCCTGGTGCCTGATCCATCTCTCTGCACTTTCTGTCTCCGAAGTTGGGTGGGGCTGCAGAAGCACCCCGAGGTCTCTCTCGGCACAAGTCCTGCAGGAAGAGGTTCTTCCTCTCTTCACCTCGGATGCTGTAAGGCAGTGACAGCAGATCTTCAGAGCTTCCAGCGACACAAGCAGCCTGCTGTGGCACGTGCCACAGGTTCCTCACCACTGCTCACCCACTCAGGAAAACCACCTCCCTTCCATCAAATGTGGGCTGCTGCACATGTCTGGATTCTACCTCTGCCTCTACCCTCACAAATAACAGTGCTCATCCTTCTGGGACTTTTTCTTTTCTTCTGCTTTGTTTTACATAACACCCAGTACCGACTGTAGTACCTGGTGTTGTTCCAAAAGGCAAAAACAAAGCAAAAACCAAAAAACAACTTATGAAAAACTGAGTAAGTTAAACTCAAATGATCCATGCCACAGTCTCTCCATCCTCAATATCCAGACACAAATAGCTAGTGGACCCTCAAATCAGTGACGAGGTCTGAAATGTTTCCAACACAGCAAATTCTTTTTGAGGCACTTATATGACTGTGCGGAGCACTCTGAAGATGTGTAAGATCTTACAGGGATTAACTGAGGCCTAGCCTCTGGGCCCTGCCATTTACTTGTTTTATGATATGGCCTGTTACTTTTTTGAGTACCAGTTTCATCATCTGTAAAATGGGCACTATGACCGTGCCTATCTTACCGCACAAAGATTGTTAAATAAGATTATGTGTGAGCCAGGTGTGGTGGCCCATGCTGTAATCCCAGTACTCCAGGGGGCTGAGGCAGGAGGACTGTTGGAGTTCAAGGGCAACCTGAACTATATAGTGAGATGCTGTCTCAAAAAAACAAAAAAATTGTGCACAAACATCTAGCAGAGGACTCAATACACTATGGTGTAATGAGTAACAGTTTAAAACCAACACAAAACACTACCTGTTCTTCCTAATTTGTATTTTTCTCACCTGCTAGAACACTGGCCTTAGTAATTCTATTAATATTATTTCCATTTAATCTACATTTCTTGACCATACACTCTAAGCTTGGAATAGTGCTAAGGCTACAAAGAGAAACACATTTCTTTCTCTCAAAATATTCATCATCTGATGAGGCCCAACAGCAAGGTGAAAAGACAAATTACAATGCAAATAACAGGCAGTCGGAGCAGGCATCTGCGATGCTCCAGATGGGAAGGCAGAGGTCTACAGTCCAAGGACCTGAGGAGGCACCCACTGAGTAGCGACTTTGAGGACAGGCAGAAAAGGGCCTGCCAGAGAAGCTCCAGGAGAACTGAGTAACAGTGAAAGACCCTCTAAGGTCACCCCCAACAACGAGGGGGCACAGAGCTCAGAGGCAGGCATGAAGATCCTTGTGTGGCAAAAACTTTTCCCCAAACGTTGTTTGATAAACTAACACAGCTATTTTTATGTTCCACTTCAAAAGGGTATAAGTAAGAAACTCTGATCTGCAGTGAGGCTTCTACACCAACTGCTCTTCTCCTGAGACATAATCCATTTGCCGCAGAGCTCTGAGATGGGGTACAGAAAGGTAGCTGTAATTGGGGTGCAACATCCACAGATTCTCTGCTCTACTGGGGAAAGGTCAGCAAACCAACCCCCAGAGTAAAAGCCAGCAGAGAGGAGCATTTCAGAAATGGCATTTAGTCACCTCTGAAATGCCCTTCAGGGCCAACCCCCTGCTGGCTGGCCACAGAGAGTGTCTACAGTCTGGGACCTCTTGACCCCACTTTCTGCAGGAAATCAGGCAAATTTAAACCTCCATAATTTACTCAAGACTCTAAGGCAAACAATGCTGGCAATTAACCCTGCTACCATGGCGAGGCTGGGCACGAAAGCAGGCATCCAATAAGAGACCCGGGAGCAAGGCAGAGCCAGCCTGCCACAGCCACACCCCGGGAATCCTGGTGTCCATGCAATTCCCAAACATATTTCTGGAAAGCGCTCTGTCCAGGTGGGAGGGGACACTGGAAGAAGAAGCACTGGCACTTGGCCAGAATGCTGTGCTTCCCTCTTGCCCACTGCCACTCCCCAAACCTACTTCTCACCCCTACACAGACGTTCATTATGGAAACTCCAATAAACAATTCTATATTGCTACACCACAGTCACATTAAAATAAAATCTGTGATCCTCACAACTGTCTGGTCTCATGAAACAAAGGACTTGGAGAGAAAACTTAAAGTCAATGACCAGTCAAAAGGGGCTTTGCTCCAGGAGACTCAAACCTAGATGACCAGCTGGGCCACAAAAATGAAGCCTTCGGCCTCCTGCTGTCCTGTTCTGCATTCTTTCAGCTCAAAGGTGGCAGGTGGCCCACACCCTCCTAATCACAGCCACTCTGGCCCACGTTAGCCCCTGGAAATCAGAGGAAGCTGGGCACAGTGAACGGCCTTGCTGGTCATTCAAGAACATTCATGCTGGAGCTACCTGGGGATCGACAGATGAAGACTGAGGAAAACCACATTTCATGACGGACTACCCGACTGACTCTCTTGACCAAACCAAAACCAAACTTCTGCCCACGAGAAACCAAGTTGTAACCCGGGATGACCCATAATCGAATCGTTCTCACTTGCTGTGTCCGAGCCTTTTTCACGTCACTATGTACAGCGTTACGTGAAAGTGAGAGACTTCAGTAGATACCTGGGTCCACTCACATTTGATCTAAGTGGAGGCGGTCTGCAGAGCGGGAAAGTGAGCAGTTGGTGGAGAAAGAGAGGAGGACGGGCCTGTTGCACAGAAGCTTTCAGCCCCTGGTAATGAGCAGCCTACCTATTCCTACCTTGATCGAAAGGGCAGTTTCCTCGGTTGTTTTGAAGTTATCAACCCTTACCTCAATATGGTTTCAATTATGAATTACCAGACTAAAAGGGGAAAAAAGCTTTGATTTATTCTTTTTTGCTCCAATTATGCATGATGTGTTTCCACTGAAGACTCTGAAAAGTATTTCATCATGCCTCTCATCCTGAAGTGGTCAAAGGGCAAGCACAAAAGGCGTTAACCCTTTCATTTCTCCTGTAGGTTCAAAGAGACTCCTATCAGTGCCTACGGGCCAAGGCCTTTGAAACAGGCAGAGCAACAAAAGGGTTAAGCATTAGCATCATATTACTAACATGCAGAAGGGTAGTGTCCCTTGTCCAAAATGGTGAGATGATATTTATGTTAATGGTTACTGGGAGATTTGAAAGGGGCAATCAGTAATGTAGCCCACGCTCCTTTAACCATTAAGTCTTTACAGCCCCACCAATCCAGGCTCTATTGACTGAGAAACTGGAGAATTACAGACCTCAGGACGTCTTCAAACAGCATCTTACTTAGCTCAAGAGAGAAATGTGTTGGAGACAAGTCTGAAGTCTACCTGTTGCCATGTGTAACTCTCAAATAATAACTAGGTGTTTTTAATGCTGAAGGTTCAATCTTTCTGATTACACTTGAAACTAACTTGTGGAAGATGAAGAAAATCAAAGGCCAGGGGTCCTCCTGGGGCTGCGGACTCCACTAAGTAAGACAGTAAGGCATCACCTTAGAATCTTGCCACTTACTTACAAGATTCGGTTCATAAGTGAGTTTTTTCAGTGTAGGAGTCTGGAGGTGTCAGACCACATCGGATGGACTGACGTCTCTGGGACTGTGATTCTGACAGCTAAAGACCTGAGGTGTGGAAATGAGGTCGGGGTCATACAAGCAGGCCAAGTACTCCTGTGACTTCTCTATCTTCCCTCCAGATGCCTGGAAGGTCCTTCTCTTTGGGGTGCTCTTTCCTTACCCCTCTGTGTGTTTATTTTTACTTAGTCTGCTTGTGGTTTGTTGGTCTTTCAGGGTTTGAGGCCTGATGTCACTTCAACAATTCTGAAAAATTGTCAGCTATTATCATCTCTAAAAGAACTCTTTATTTTCTCCTTCACTTCTTTCTGCATCTCTGATCAGACACACACTGGACATTACCTCTGTTCTCCAAGTCGCTTCACACACTTGAAGTCCTTACAGTCGTTTCTGCTGATTCTCATTGAGGATGGTGCCTCATTTCTATATGGCTTCATACTTCTGACTCGGAACTACTCATTTCCTTAGTCTCATGTATTTATGAGCCGAGATGGGTTCTTGAAGACGGGGTTTATGTCTGCTTCCCAGAAATTCAGAGCCACACTCCATCAATTTCCCTTCTCTGCGTTATCTGGATTCTACTGATATAAATTCTGGCCACAACCTACGTGGGGTGGCTGTGGCTGTGGCTGTAGCTCAGCACCATCAGACGTGTCTTGACCTTTTCACTGAAGGCACAAGCAGACGCTCTTGTGAGAGGCCCCCGCCTGCATCCTGCGCCTCCCTCACATAGCGAGCAGGTAGAAGGGAGCTCTCATACAGGGCTCCACGACAAAAACTGACTGGCTTCTATTCATTCTCAGGAAACTTGGCTCTGCTTTGTTTTGGGGCTCAGTATACACCTCACTTTCATGTCACCTTGGGAACAGGTTACAACTGCCTTCCAGTACTTCATCCAGGAGTTTAGATTTTCAGCTGGAAAGGGCTCTTAGCACATGCAACCCATCATAAAGCCAAGGATATTAACACTGTTGATCTAATTATGTGTCGTTGTGTTTCCTATTTAATTTGGGGGCCAAGTATATATGCAAGATGAAGATAATCACTATGAAAATTTGGCATTCTATTATAGCAACTGAAACGACAGGCAGAGTACTTCCATGGTAAACAAACCTTTAAGTTTTTTAGGTCTCCATGCTCATTTAAAAGGTGAGGTGAGGTGACAGACCAGGGATTTATCTCAGTGGTTCTGGCATTGACCTTGCAAGCATAAGATCCCAAGTTCGATCCCGGGTATAAAAATGAGGTGATAAAAAGCTGCATCTTGGAAGAAATACCGCACATTTCCTGTCCTTCTTCTGTAAGAATGAGGCTAACAGAAGGCTACTGTTGGGGTGGGAAGGGTTAGATGGTATAAAATGTGCAAGAGGGGTTTTATGGTACAAAGGATGCTCTCCTGCAAATTTCAGTTTTCCTCTCCACAGTCCCACTCGATTCTAAGTTCATGTTTCCATGTGATAAAAGCATTACACAGCCAGTTGCCTGTATCTGCAGGTTCTGCATTGAAAGACTCAACCAACTGTGGATCAAAAATACCAGGATAAAACTGTCTGTACCAAGGATGTACACTCTTCTGGTCATTGTTCCTTAAACAAGACGATGTGACAACTATTTACATTGGGTCTTCTACTGTAAGGACTTGAGGATGTGTACCTCCTTTTCATGTCATTTTATATATGGAGTTGAGCATTGCTGGGTTTAGTATCTGTGGGACCCTGGGAGTCAACACTCTATGGACAGCTGTGCTGGTGCCCTTGCAATTAACAACACTTCACTGTTGATAGTGTTATCACTTCCAGATTCTCCCTACCAAATTATGTCCTTAATTTCATAATAATCCTCTAAAGTAAGGGTTATTTCCATTTTACAGATAAGAATAATAGCTTTCAGAGAGAGAGAAATCTATATACAGTCAAGCCAATAAATGACCTTCAACTCAGGTTTGATTCCAAAATGTCCTTTTCATAGGCTTTGACGCCAATTAGTAATCAGTTACCAACTGTTACACTATTCTTCTGGTGCTATTATGATCATCATCCCTGAACCCAGCCCTCTTGAAGAGCAAATGTTGCTGAGAGAGTCAGTAAATCACTTCAAGTAACTCAGATCATCACCAGGAAAGAAGGGATTAAAATTTGCAGCTCAGAAACGTCTGGGCTGCAGTTAGCTTACTGAAGGCTCACAGGTTAAACCCAGCTGGATGCCTCTTGAAAATTCCTGTTATTATCTGAGTTTTAGCTACTTCAATTTTTTCTTTATATAGCACTGAAATTCACATTTGGCTCGATGCCCACCCTTCTTCTCTAATGCCAAACTACTGTCAAGAAGAGCAGAAAGGGTGGCCGCTGATTGCTTTTCAGGTAGTAGAGGAAAAAGTTGACATCTCATCCTCCTCTTGCTTGGAAAGGAAGGCAATCATTTATAAGAGCCCTCATCTGGCTGTGGTATCCATCAGTGGGATGGACAGAAGCCAGTTAAATGGCTCAACACAAGCCATATTAAAAGAATTTGGAATGAGGAAAGAGAGGGTTCCATATGTTGATCCTTTTAATAATTCATGAGTTCTATCAGCCTGCAAGTAATAAATTTCACTAAATATATCTACAGTATGATTGCTTAGGATACTGGCAAAGATACCATACCATTGATTTTACTGGTTTACAATTTGATATATTGAAAATAACAGTTCAGCTGTCTGATGATGCAAAAGATTTGGATTATTTTTAGAACATGGTCTTCAAACATGCAATCATTACCCCTGGATCTGTTATTTTATAAATATCCTGAAGACATCTGAAAGAAATGCCTCAATAAAAAAACTTGATTCAAACAAGTCTGATCTATAATCCAAAGGCAAAGTGTCTACGGATGTTAATGATGGCTTAAACCACTACTACTTGTGACAGGTAAAACAAACTTATAGTTTCATCTGGCTACCTTATGCTTGAAACATTGGCAGTTTGAGAGTGGCTAGCCCTCTGGCCCTAGCAAAATAGTGTGTCAACAGCCCATTGGCTCCCTGAGAGGTCAGCAATGACACAAGGCTTCACTGGCTTGGGAAACAGGAACTCTCGGGAAGGATTAAATTATAGCTTGTGGCATGCAAGCACAAAACGCCAACACAGTGATGACCAAGACAACCAAAGTTGTTGTAGAGTCTGGGGCTGATAAAGAGTGTAATACCATCATTAAAGTCAATACAGTGGAAAAAAACATCTTTTACAATGTGGTGATTTCTTGACTCTTAATTTCTCTGGAATTCCAGTGAGACCTATGTTTTGTCTACTATATTTTATCCCTGCCTCCTCCTTTAAAAAAAAAAAAAAAGGCACAGGGCCGGGGAGTTAGCTCAGTGGTTCCGGCGCCTGTCTTGCAAGCGCAAGGGCCCGGGTTCGATTCCCTGGTAACCACATAACAATACTGGGTGTGGAGACCCACACCCAGCAGCAACCAGTACCACATACCACAGTGCCGGGCGTGGTGGCTCACGCCTGTCGTCCCAGCACTTGGGAGGCAGAGGCAGGAGGATTGTGATGTGAGTTTGAGGCTGAGCTCAGGGCCAGCCTGAACCACAAAGCGAGACCCTGTCTCAAAAAACCTAAAAAAAAAAAAAAAGGCACAAACCTACAAGGACAAAAGGAACAGACAACGGGAGAAGAGATCAACATTTGACTGAAAGCCAAGACTGATGGAATCTTCCTTTTGCTACAAAACATAGAGAAATATAGAATAAAATATGATAAAAATCCTTTGAAGTTCACAGCTGAGGGGACATGAAAAGTCACAAGGACCAAACACAGAGAAAACTCCACCTCGTGCCCAGGACTCTGGGCAGAGCTGAGGTTGCCATTATTCTCCATCAGGGAGTCAGGGCTCTCGGTTTTGTGTTCCTGGTGGGAAAGGGACCTGGTTTGGGGCCCCGGAAGTGAGAGAGCAAGAAGACAGACCTGCACATAATGCCTTGCAGGTCCATGTGGCACATGGGGGTTGGGGGCCAGAAAAAGCCGCTCACCAGTACACGGAAGCAACACAACTCATTTCCCTTCCTGAACCCAAGCCTGGGATGGTGATGGAGTGAAGAGTGTCTCCACTGGGAACTTTTAACAGACGCTCATCCTCACGGAGGTTTGGGTTAAACGGACTGTCTATGGACCATGGAAACGCCAAGTGAAGAATTAATGGTGGAAAGTGATTTATCTCTGTGGGGGCCTCTCAAACACCTGGAAGAAGCAAAATACCAAGAAGGAACAAATAGCCCTCTGGAAAATATCCCCTTATTCCAGGCTGCAAAGATTCTTAACAGAAAACCTCGAGGAGGATGAACTCACATTACAAAATCTAAGACCTACTGGGAAACAATGCAATCAAAGCAAGAGACAGTAAAGAAACAGCAAGACTGAGCCTGCTGAGGACTTTAGAAAACCAGTAGGAAGAAAAAGCCAGGCAGACAGAATTGGAAAACTGATGAAACAGAATATCCACAGTCAATGAGATTTTAAATCATTATGGATGAGTAAAAATATGCTAGTCCGCAGGTAAAGAAAATGGGAAAATAGATGTGAAAAATTACACAGCATGTAGTAGAGATAGAGATGTGGAAAGCCTGAGGAACAAAACAAAACTGTGAGAAAAAAGGTAAGGAGAAATGAAAAAAAAAAAGTTTAATAGTGTTCTAAAGGGAAAGGCCAATGAGAATTACACAGATGTAAAATCCATAAAGTAAATGAAAAATACCCCAAACTAATTAAAGACAATCTTTAGGTTCAAGGAGAAAAATAACTCTCAGAAGCAGACAGTAGATGAGAAAGAAAATTGTACTCAGCAATCATTTTAACAACTGACTTGTACAAAAATAGCCAAAGGACGCTGAAGCTAGTAGGTGAAGGTTTGAAGAGTATCAGATTTTGTTCTGTTGTGTTGTTTTGTTTTAGTGGTGCTGGGGATGAGTCTCGGGACCTGGGATCTTACAGATGGTAGGCAAATGCTTTACCACTGAGCTATAACCTCCTCCTGGAGAGTAACAAGATATTTACACAGTCTCAAAGCATGTTCCCACAAGACACATAATAAAAGAAAAAATAGTAACTTGACACTGGAAAAAAACCTATGATCCGAGTTATCACCATCAACAACAGGACAAATGGCCATCATGTGGCCTGCAGTATGATACACTGGAACGCATCACCTGGGTGATATTTTTATCGAAAGTGCATAATTTACACCTAACCAGCCAAAAGCATCAGATAAATCTAAGTTATACTTATAAAATGACTTACATATTCTCTTCAAAAATGGGAATATTGGGCTGGGGATATAGCTCAGCAGCACCGCACCCACCTGATAAGCACAAGGTCCTGAGTTCGCTCCCCATACCAAAAAAAAAAACAAAACACAACAAAACCGGCAATAATGTTCAAGATGAAAAAAAAAGAAATTGGGTAGGAGGCTAAAGAGATGTCACAAATGAATGTCACACACGTATGGAATTTCTTTTTGCTCTGATGGACATTTTTAGGAAAACTGACTGCTTCTTGCTGTTGAGCAGGGTCAGAAGCCGGGAATCCCCGGAATCTTCAAAAAAGCTTCCAACAACAAGGACAGCAAATAAACGGCAAAGGAAATGCAAAGGAAACAAACAATAGGGGGATCTGAAGAAAAATAAAAATAAACATAAAGACCCCATCAATAAGATCTTCAGAGACAGAAAATATTGGATTCTTAAAACAACAGTAAGCTATAAAGAAGGGATTGCTCAGAAATTTTTTAAAGACACACTTAAGCATTAAAATTGAACAAATTTTAAAATGTAGAAGATAAACTTTAAAAATTGAAGGAAAGACCAGGAGATGGTAAAAGTAAGGAAAACATTCTTTGTCTGGGTAACAGAAGTTCCATAAAAAAAGAAAAAGAAAAAATAGAAAATAGAGGAAGAAAATAACCAAGGAAATGAAAAAGAAATTTTCTTGGAACCAAAAGGTTAATTTCCCAATTGCAAAAGGACCCAATTCAGCATTGTTAGCAAAAAACCAAACACAAATAACAACAATAAAACCTGATTTTAGGCCAAAGCATCGTACAATTTTCAAATACAGAATTTGTCAAGAAGTTGAAATTTTTAAAAAGGTCACATAAAAGATGAAGAATTGAGTGTCATTTCACTTCTTCCATGGAAAGGTTGGGAGACAATAAAGTATGACTTCCCATAGTCCTTTTCAGGGGAAGTTACTGGGAAAATAAAAAGGTAAAGAGGAAAATGTCAGAGCTTGGAAGCAAGGACTCTCACAAAGCAGAGAGAAAAAGGGAATTCCCAGAGTCACAGGAAACTGAAAATCAGATCTGTGGTAAAAGATCACTTGAAACAGGAGAGAAGATGGAGGGTCATTTAAGAGAAGTGAAAGGAAAAAGGAAAGACAAAAAAACCAGAAAAATAGAAAAGAAAAGGCTATCAATTGTTTGACCATTTTATTAATTTGGGTAAAAAACTACTTAGTGGTGGGACCAAGGTGGGGAGGGGAGCTAATAATTCCCTGAAATATAAAAAGTTGTGCCAGAAAAGAAACCTAAATCATTGTGACTCGATTCAGTTGAAAACGTACATGTATATAATAAATACTGCTTTAACGAAAAGTGACAGGGCCCTACTGGTAAATGGGGAGGAGAAACACACCTGGGGAAAGGAAGAGAACAGAACAAGTGCTAACTCAGAGGAAGTAAAAACGTGTCTGGGTAAGAAATTTTACAATTGCTCTATACGCATATTTTTTCTTGGTACTGGACAATGAATTCGGGACTTTCTACATGCCCAGCAGGCGCAATGTCACTGAGCTACATCCGTGTACCTCTATAAGCATTTTCTAGGGAAACAGGAAGATAAATATCAAAGAAAAGTTAAAGATATTAAGAGCAGTTGCCTCCCGAGAAACAGCTCAATTTTTATCATATGCTTATGTGATTGTTTGAATACATGTGTTAAAACATACTACTTTTTAAAATCTGACTAATCTGCAGCTACAATGCCTTGTTTCTTAGAAAATTAAACTAAAAATTAATCAGGAGACATGTAGAAAGGATAGAATTAATGTTATTATCCTGGGGTTGTGAGACAGTACTCAACCACCCATTTTCACGGTAGTCTGTGTTACAGGACTGTTGAAGTGAACCTCAAGGGAGAATTACAATGGCCCTGAAACAAAAGGAGGGCATGTGATGTGCTAAGAAGCGGAGTGGGTACAAACGGGCAGCTCTGCCAAAGCAGTCAGGATGTTCTTAATCACCCCGCTGCCCTAGCAAGTCCCCCACACTCTGAGAAAGGATTCCACTCACTGCCGTCCCTCCAGCTGCATGACGGAAAGTAAGGTGGCAGCTGAGTTTTGATTTGTGAGAGTGGACTGAGTTAGCAATGGAGGCAGACCACACCCAGGGGAACAATGCGAGCTCCTCTACCACGGGTGCTGCCACACACACGGAAATACCAGCCGCCTCTCTGGGAAGGCGCCAGACGCCTATGGGAAAGACTTGAATGGCGAGATCATCTTAGCACATCTCCATGTCCGTCCTCTCATCCTTACACGTCTTCTCTGTGCAAACCTGGCTCGAGAGCCAGGCTGTGCTCCTCCTACCTACAATAGGCCAAGCCCTGCAACTTTGCTGCTGCTGAGGTTTTCTAGTGAATTTCAGTAGGAGTAAAGGGTCTTCCTGAAGGGTTTGAATTGAAGATGATATTGTGGATGGTATTATGGATCACTCGTACAAATACGATCCGATAAGTGTGGTACCTTTAGAGCAAAAGGCTTGACAGAGCTTAAATTTACCTAAAATTCCAGCTAAAATTTCAAAATTCCACACATGTTTGAGTGGAATCTAGGCAGTGGGAGGAAAAAGAGTCTGAGACTGCGCCAAGAGGGCCTCCTGGGGGGCGGGGTAGGCTCTGAAATTCCAGAGAAACATTCCACAGCCTGGAAGCTAAGTTAAATGGACTGCTGACCTGCTTGCTATCTTTTCAGCTGAAGAGCTCCGCTGCATCGTCTGGGCTGGTGCTTCCTCAGCCTGCACAGTGATTTATCGTTTGTTAGTATTTACAGCTGAGTGCTATCTTCAGCTGCTTGTACAATCACAACCACTGTGAACAAGGCCGCCATCTGCTCATGTACACATAGGCAGCCAGAAGATCTTGATGTGGCTGAGATACAGAGCCTCACCCCGGTCTCAGGATGCTTTTAATGCCAGCCTGACGGGTCAAGGGAGGAACCAGCTAGTGGGAAGGTAGGAAGGGTCTTCTCCAGACAGTGAATGAGGATAGAGACACAAAATCAAATCCCTCATCAAATATAGTCCCTGGGTCTGCAGCATCGACACCCAAGACCCAACACCTGGGAACTTGCTAGAGATGTAGATTCTAGACTTGCACCCTACAGCTGGTCAGATGGAATCTGGAGACTCTGGTGCAGATGAGATTTGAGAGCCACTTCCCAGTATAAGCTGTCCCACATTCGCTCACAATTCTGATTCCAATCCTCATAGACAGCTCCTGCCGATCAAGTGCACTTCTGCAATACTCGCATCTGGACAATCCTCTGTTCTATCTTCGAATGCTGCACACAGACTGAGGCTCCCAAAAGTCCACACAGATACACACAGTCCTTATCAGAGGCTTTGTAGCTAAGGCCTCACTCTGGCTAGATCTCACTGGACTACACTCTTATTTTCTCTAACTCTTATGCTGGGCATAGCAATTTATTTCATATCATCTCCCCAATTTCTCACCAACATTTATCAATGGCCATGGGCACCTACTCTTAGCTCCTCTTTCTGTTCCAGGTATGATATGGTAAATGCATTTTAAAAAAAGCTGTAAGCATCATCAATAGCATTACTACAGTGACAAACTTAAAAAAATACGAATATCTATCCAAAGAATAAATAAAATCATGACTGCTGAAATATTATAAAATCACATTATAGGGATATATAGGGAGTCTACATAATTTAAAAACTACATTATCCTTGATTATTAAAAATTGTCAGTGGCAATACAGTTCTGGTAGCACATATCAGAGATCCCAAGATTTATAGCTTAAAACTCCCCTGCTCAATCAGTCCTCCTTCCTCTGCTTGCTTCTAGCAGAGGCCCAGAGGGAGCCCAGTTCTCCTGGCCAGCCCCACATGTGGAGATGAAAGTCTGCCAGGCCAAGAATGCCACCACAGACAGGAGGGAGATAATACAGCTTTGCTAATCGATGGAAAAAGAAGGGAAAGATAAAAAGAAGAGAAATAGAAAAGGTAAAAAAGAATACAAGCAGCTAAATGAGAAGCTATGAAAATTATAGACAGAAATATGCTTTCTTCTTCTCAAAAAGAACTTTAAGTTGGGGATCCCCACCCAAGAGCCAATTCCAAACCAAGGGCCAATCTTTCCAGTATGACAGATCCAGGGGACTGGGACATTATGCTGAGTGACAAGCGTTTCCAAGTCCGAGGGTCAGGCATGAGGTGGATGACGCACTAAGCCTCCCTTGCCTGCACTGTAAGGCGTCTGTCTGGTAACAAACCCTGCAAGGCCAACCTGTGCTGTCTTGTCAGCGCATCAAGCCCCAAAGGACTTTGATGTGCCTCTGCAGGCCCAGGGTGCACCCGGGAGAAGCCATGACTCCTCCACCCTAGCCCGGGTCTGACATTGCAATTCAGGGGGATCCAGAGGGGAGGTGGCCCTGCAGGTCGGCTCCCAGGGGCTCCTCTACAGTCCCTTCAGTGTTCTCGGGGAGGGAGGAGCTCACAATGAATAAATCATCCCCACTCAGGCTTCCTGTCCGTTTCCCTCCCTGAAGATGCAGAAATACACAGCCTGCTGTTTTAAATCAAGGCTCTTGGCGTCTGATCTCCTAGAGATACGACAGACACCAAAGTATCCTCAAAAGGAGCATTTAACAAAAGGTTAAAGAGAAAATAGACTCGCTTTTCTAGTTACGCATCTCCACTCTTGTTTCTGTGCCTATATTCTTTCCCAAGGGTGGAGTACTTTGACCATTTTGTCCTAAACCAAAGCATATCTATTGCAAAACTGCAAAACTTCCTGTTTTTCTTAGTGAACATTCTTATAAAAGAGAACTCAAATCCCAGCCATTTATTCTTATTAAAGCTCTATTGGTGCATTAGCTAAAGACACAGGATGAAGCCCCATCATCCCTGCACTTTCCGCCTGGGTCACGACCACCACACCTGTCTGTGTTCTCTTGCCGGGGAACATGTGATGTTCCTTGGCTCAGACCCGCACCACATGCTGGGAACAGGAGTAATGTTTCAGCCCAGAGGAGGCTCCATGGCTTCCACAGAGCTTCCTACGCAATTCAAGACCATTTGGAGGAAGAGGACTCAGGCTCTCGCTCGTTTACACAACTTGCCAATTGCATGCCCTGAGATGAGTACAAGGCACTGTCAGCCTCACTGTGGCCACTTAAAGGTGAGAGAGAATTTATTACTTTTCCTACCTTTCCAGCAGGGGGAGGGTCATATAGAATAATGGACGTCACAGCAGCACATGAGCGTGGGACATCTCAAATCCTTGCATCTCAATCTTCCTTCCTTTCTTCTTCCCTCTTTCTAACCCTCCTCTCTTCTTTAATCATCATGGACTTCCTGTCTGAATTCAATGGCCATAGGTATTATAAGGAATTTCAAAACAAGTCAGAAGTGTCCTTAAGATGCCTCAAACTTGGGCCGGGGATTTAGCTCAGTGGTTCTGGCGCCTGTCTTGAAAGTAACCACACACAATACTGGATGTGGAGACTCACGCCCAGCAGGAATCAGTACCACATAACACAGTGCCAGGCTTGGTGGCTCACGCCTGTAATCCCAGCACTCAGGAGGCAGAGGCAGGATTGCTGTGATGTAAATTTGAGGCTGAGCTCAGGGCCAGCCTGAACCACAAAGCGAGACCCTGTCTCGAAAAAAAATAGATGCCTCAAACTTTATTGGAAAACCAACACAGATAACTTTCTCTAGGGTTTGCAAGGGCCTCAAAAACTCCCCGTGTGGGGTCCAGATGACCTCAGGCAGGAAGGGGCATCTGAACCAGCCCTGGGTACAGTCAAGATGTTGACATGTGGAGTGTGAAGAAAGGCATGCTGGCAGAGAGACAGACATGGGGCATGCACAGGAAGGAGGCAGCTAGAATGCCGTGAAAGAAGAGAGAGAGAGAGAGAGAGAGAGAGAGAGAAACAGAGAGAGAGAGAGAACGCTAGAAAGGCAGACGTGGAGCCAAACAGAAAGCCCTGCAGGAAGAGGGAATCTGGACTCCAATACTCCCCTCACCCATGCCCCTGAGCACCCAAACTGCCTCTCTGAATAAGTTACACCGCATGCCTTTCTTTTCCTAAGCTCCCAACAAGTCCACCAGTTAGAACAGCCAGTCCTCTCAGACAGGGCTCATACTTGTCCTCAATTGATTGAAATAGTCCCTGGCCTCCAGTCTTGTCCCACTGCCATGCAGAGTCCGCTTCCCATACAGGTGTCACACACAGGTAGAGCTCAAATCTGATCATACCATGTTACTGCCCACGTATGACATCACGGTGGTTTTCCATTACCAGGAAGAACACTGAGACCATGGGTCCCCTCCGGCCATACTGGACTCTGGGATGTTCCATGTGCTGTCTCATCCCTGTCACCTTTGAGGGTCAGATGACTTCTGCATGAAATCTATCTTTCTTCTTCCTCCAGAGCACGAGGACCTGGACTTCTCCTTTCAGATTGTTATTTAATGTTGTTCTGTACAGAGGTCAACTTCAACTGTGTCAACCTGATTAGCTTCAGAAACTCCTGGGAGGTTAAGAATACACACTTCTGGGTGTGTCTGGGTGGGTTCTGGAGGCGTGGCCTGCACACTACATAGAGTCTCTGCCCCTTCCTATATGGCACTGTTCCTGGCCTCTGCTGAACCAAGCTTAGCTCCACCAGCCACTTCTGTCTTGCAGCCAGCAAACCACAGAATGACCCCAGAATCCACAAAACAAGTTAAACCTCTTCTTTAAGCCCATCAATGGGACAGCTGACTAATATGTTCTGGAAGTATTAACCAATGCAATGAGAATGAAAAAGAAAAGCAGAATTAACATTTGTAGATGTGACTTTATCTGGAAAATGTAAAGAGAATCCCCTCTAAGTGAAAAAACGGTAGATCTCAGTGAGAGTAGTTACAAAATCTACAAAAGCCAAAATGTATCTTGATGTACATATTGACCATTCAGAGACTACATCTGAACACATTTCTTAATCACAGCATAAGACAAAAATAAAAATAGCAAGGGAAATTGCTTTAAAAATACATCAGGACTTGTGAAGAACCTACATAAAGAAATTTTAAAATTCTACCAAAAATATAAATCTTCCAGACAAGACTCAGTGCTATCGAAGTTCCCAGAAAGCATGAGTTCTTCTCTGCTTCGCTCAATGCTGATACACTGAAAACACCAGAATCCCACCTAAAACCGTCTAAAACTTTCACGAGAGACCAATCAAAACACAAACAGGATTTTTCAGGGAAGGGACGAACTTGCACTTGAAAAACACAGGAAAGAGCATTCTTTACCTAATAACATCAGCAAAAAAGTCAAATATTTAACATTGCTGAGGTATAGAAAATCAGATTGTCCTAAATGTTATTTGTGGAACTGCAGTCTTTTGAAAGAGCAACTTGTTTCTATCAACAATTAAAATGTGTTTTCTTTAAGCAGTTTCTCAGCTGCAATTAATTCTATAGGTATATTAAAACAATTATGTGAAAATATGAAGAAACTATGCCCCTTTTATTATTTGTACTGTTAGAAAATAGAGAAAAGCAAGCAGCCTAAATGTCTATCAATAATGGACCTATCACAGAAGATTCACCCAGACAATGAAATACCATACAGCCTTCCTCAGAAGTGAGTCTACTATCTACAACTAACGTGAAAAGGAAAAGGTGTGGAGAAATACGGGTAGCACGATCTTACTTCTGTTCTTAAACTACAGTCACCTTTGGTAATGGATTCAAGGAAGAAATGTCACCTTCATAAAACAAAAAAATGCTTCTTATTTTTTTCATTATATCCATAGTTTTGTGTGCTCTTCAGAAGTGTCTGAGCGAGGAGAGGTACATGACCCTTTGGGTCCACAACCACTGGGTTACAGGACTGATATGATCAGTGCTTTCCCTGCTGGCTTCCCAAATAGTTGTTGAGGAAAGAGGGAAGGGAAAGGAAGGGAGGGGAGGGAGAGAGGTGGGGGAGGACACACGGACGGCAAGTACAAAGGATGTCCTGGTTGAAGACTAACCAGGTAACAGCATACTACACAGGTTAGAAGACAGACCCAGGGGCACAGCGGGCTGGCCAAGCAGAGCACAAGACCTGGGTGAGAATGGAAGAGAGCAGGATGCGGAACGCAGGAGTCTGGTTCTCTGGTACGGATGCCCAAGATCTATGAGCTGAGGGGCTGGAGCGTTTCCCAGCAACCTGTGTCGGCCTTGAAATGCCACCAGGCCTGGGGACATTCCAGGCAGCTTCTGACCTCCTAGAAACATGTGGGGCCACAGCTGGTCCCAGCCAACTGACCACACCTCCTTCTATCCCTTTTGCTTAGTATTTTGCTCGCAGGGCTTTGGGAAAGATGGTTGAAATAACACACGTAGAGCATTTAACACAGTCCCTGGCAGAGGGCAGGCACTCACAAAGGAGCTTACTCTTAAGCTGCCTGCAGATCTGTCGAGAGTTCTAAGCCCTACAAGGCTGAAGTCCAGAATTCTCTATCAGGAGACTCCAGCCTCCTCACTCATGTTGAGCATAAATGAACAGGCTATATTCCCAAGCACGTTAACAAACAGGGAGCGGCTGCCTCTCTCTCTTACTCTTGCAGAATTTCAGAATCTAGCCACCCTTGTCGGGCCCTCTCTGCTCTCATCTTTAAAGTCTTTACAGCTGGAGTCTGTTTTGCTTTCTCCCCTCTGGCCCATAGCACCCACAGGGAGCACAGCACCCACTTACCACCACGGGGGGATCGTTCCAATCCTCATAGGAGATGGCAGCATACGGGTAGATGCGGTCATTGATGATCTGCAGTGTGGCCAGGGCTATGGCTTTGATCGACTGGAAGTACGCTTCCCAGAACCACCGCGCCTGTCAAGAAAGCAACATGCTGTAAGTGGGCAAGCAAGCAAGGCAGGGTGGGGAGCAAGATGCTCGATCGCACCCAGCTCTGGTCTCCCAAAGACAGTGTCACTGTGCTGCTACGGGTCTGGAACAGGTCCCTAGATTCTTGCATACAACAGACAAAGAACTGTATGTGGAACACAGTAGTAAAGAAAAAGCAACAAGGTTTATTAAGATTATAGTAGGCTCAGAGTGAGTGGGCTCATGTATTCAAGAGAAAAATGGTATAAGTACATAAGGTGGGGGTGTTTAAAATGCTGAGCCAGTTCCGGCACCTTCTGTTGGGGTCTTCCAGAGCAGGGCTGACAGCAGGACTGACGGGGTGCCACATCAGGTCAGCAGCATGGGACGCTGTTGGAACTGGATGTATGAGACGCTGCTCGTATGCATAAGCTATCAATAAGCTCCAGGGGAAGGTGGTTACTGGGGGCCCTTGTGTGCATGTGTCCTGGTTTGCAGTTCTGGAGTTTTCTCAGGTGAGCTCGGGGCTCTCTGATTTTCTTCTCCGTCTCCATGTAGTAAATCTTAGGAGAAGGTGGGGGTGGTCCTGGGGCATCACAAAGGGCAGGGGAGTGGCCCCTTAGCCCGTTGTATTCTCAGTAATGATAGGGAAATAATGGATCCAACTAAAATAAAAAGAAACCCTGTGTTGATGAAAATACAGTGCTAACACCTTCTATCACAGCAAGGTTAGAGTGAATTTCTACCTATGTACCTGCTACCCAGCTAGAGGACACACTGGCACCCCTAGAAGATCCTCAGGGTACTTCCCCTCCAGGATCACACCCCCACTCTTCCAGTTCTTCGTGCTCACACTCGAACTCCACGTCAGTGGAATGCGACAACGTTCCTGTCCTGTGCCTGACTTCTTTGGCTCAAAATATCTAAATCAGGTTTTGGTATCAAGTCTATGCTGACCTCAAAGAATGAGTTGGGAAGTGTTCCTTCTTTTTATGGAGAAATTTTATGCAAAATTGGCTTTACTTTTTTCCTGAGAGATTGTAGAAGAATTCATTTAAGAAGCCAGTGGCATAGTTATTTTTGTCTATGAAGATTTCCAGTTATGGATTTTTCTTTCACAGACAATCAGATAATACATACTCTGTTAGCTTTGTAGGTAGTACTTTCTAAGGAATATGTTCATCTAAATTACTGTGTAACAGAATTATGTATTAACATCTATTTAATACCTGTAGAATTTGATTAATATACTCCTTTCATTCCTGAAATTATTAATCTACATTTTCTCTTTGTACTATCATTACATCAGTTTTATAAATTTTTCAAAACTGATTATCTTCTGACTGAATTTGCTTTCTATATCAGTCTTCTCCCATTTAGTTCATTTCTACTAATTTTTATTATTTCTATTTTAGAAGAGCTTAATTTTGTTTTTAGCTTCTTTAGGTTTTGTTTTTTGTTTTTTTTGAGACAGGATCTCACTTTGTAGCTCAGGCTGGCCCTGAGTTCACTATGTAGCCTAGGCTAGCCTCGAACTCACAGCAATCCTCCTGCCTCTGCCTCCTGAGTGCTGGGACATTGTGGTGTGTGGTTACTGGGAATCAAACTCTGGACCTTGCGCTTACAAGGCAGATGCCAGAACCAGTGAGCTAAATCCTTGGCCCTATATTTCTAACAAATATATTTAAAGCTACACATTTCCCTCTACACATTATTTTAAATGTATCTCACATACTTACATATCACTTAGATAAACCTGTTTTCCATATCTCTGACTTATGGATCAGTAATTTAATTTTATTTTTATTAGTATGTATTTGTATATAATAATCACATTCATTGTGGAGAGTTGCTACCTGTATATAACACATTTTAAAAACTTTTTTGTCTGTGTGCTTGCATTACACATATCTATGATCATGTATTTAAATACATATATTTCCCAAAATTTGATTTTCAAATTTGTACCCTCAAAATTTGTCTCTAATAAAAATCATGTAGAGAGGTTCTAATAATCACTGTATTCAAAAATCTTTTGCTTCTAAATATATATTTCATTTATACTTAGTGTAATTACTGTTATAGCTGAGTGTAAGTGTGTCATCATTCTTTTCATTTCTTGTTTCATTTGTTCTTTTTTTTACATTCAGAACAAAAATTATTAAGCCCTAATTTTCTTCATTATTAGCTTGGTAATAGTTTAGCTGCTATTCTTGCCATATTAATTGTGGGAGGATATTTTAGACAGAGAACCCTCGGTTAGTAATTATTTTCTTTTGGAACAGTCACAATATAATTCTGCTGCCTTCTGGAATTTTCCTGCACTGTCTTCACCCCCGTTTTTACTGGTAAACCAGCTGTCAGCCTTACTATGGCTCCTCGGAACTTTGACTACATTTGAGCTTCTCTACATCTTTGTCCTACAGGGGCTGAACAGCAACACGCCTAAATGCGGCTTCAGTGCTGGAGTCTCTTCGATCCACAGCTCCATGTCTTTCACTGACTAGAAAATTCTCAGCAAATAAAAAAAAAAACATTGCTTCAGTCACACTCCCCTCAGCTGGGACTTCAAAAACACACAGATGTCAAACATATTTCAGTGTTTCCACTATGGCCCATCAATCTCTTATTTATCCATATTTTCCTTTCCATTAGAGCATTTTCTTTTTTTCCTGATTCAGTACTCCTCTACCTTTTTTCTTTGGTGTCTAAAACTGTTCTGAAGCCTCTGTTTTGGATTTTTAATTTCTATTCCTATATTCAGCTTCATTTGGTTTATTCACTTTGTTTTTTGGTGCTAGAGATGGAGCCCAAGGCCTTATATATACTATATTCTAATACTGAGCTACACTCCCAGCCAGGCCTTTTTAAAAGTAAGTCTCTGGGCTGGAGATTTAGGTCAGTTGTTCTGGCACCTGCTTAGCAAGCGCAGGGCCCCAAGTTCAATCCCCAGGAACCACACACCACAGTGCCGGCATGGCGGCTCACACCTGTAATCCCAGCACTTGGGAGGCAGAGGCAGGAGGACTGATTTGAGTTCAAGGCTCTCCTGGAGTACAAAGTGAGTTCAAAGTGAGTCCAGAGTCAGCCTGAACTATAAAGCAAGACCCTGTCTCAAAACACTAAAAAAGGGGGGCTACGGATTTAGCTCAGCGGTTCTGGTATCAGCCTCGCAAGCACAAGGTCCCAAGTTCAATCCCCAGTAACCAAATACCACAATGCTAGGCGTGGTGACTCAAAACACTAAAAAAAGAGTAAATCTCAACTTTTCTTGACTATTTCTGAAATAGTCAACTAATGAGTAACAATTCCAATACCTGAGTCACCTGTGCGTCTTTTTGTAGCGTCTACTTTTCGTCTTTAGTTTGGTTGCTTGATTTCAATTTTTCACTGGACACCAGACATTCTGTTTAGAAACTGCAGAGATTCTGAAAGGCCCACATCAGGCTATCTCCTCCCTAAAAGCGTAACACATTCTCATAGCAGGTGTGGAGGATGCAGTGAGGCACCTGAACCCTTCCATTAGCAGTCCCTTACTCCCAAGCTGAGAGCCCTCTGGGCCACTCATGAAAGGATGAGGGATCTTCCGACACCCCTCTCAGGACCTGCTCACCAGCCCTTACCTCCCAGTGCTCTGCGGCAGCTGAAACATCTGTGCTGCCTTGGGCTCTGGCTGCTGCTCCCCATGGGTCCAGGGTCTTGGGCCTCCGGCTGTGTGTATTCAAAAATTTTTTTTTTTTTGCTTTATTTCTGTGGTTTTCTCTTTCATAAAAGTTTGCCTCTCAAATCCCAAACTCTATGCCCCACAGGACCAGGGTTTCTGCTAGGGATTATATACCCTTGAGTTGTGAAGTGGAAAGTGCCCTTGGGGGAAAGAAAGAGCAAATAAGAAGCTCACTGCTCCGCCCACCTCTCAGAGAACAGTGCCCCTCACGTCCTCCACACTGGGTGCTTGCTGCCACGTGGCATGTGCCACCTTGCCCAGCTTTTTTCTTTTTAAACAAGGGCATTATTCCAGTATCAGCTACTCTGCTGTGGTCCAATAAGGTCTTCTGAAAAGAGATGGCTTCTTACTCCTGGTCCCTCACCAAAGCAGGATGCTGGTCTAGGCTGAGCAGCTTCCATTGGATCTACGACCTTGCTCAGAACCAAGAGGGTTTGTATGTGAAGGTGAACATGTGAAAAAGAAAGGGTTTTTTTTTTTGAGGCCAGGTCTTGCTTTTGTAATTCAGGCTGGCCCTGAGCTCAGCCTTGAACTCACAGCAATCCTTTTGCCTCTGCCTCCCAAGTTCTGGGATTACAGGCATGAGCAACCACACCTGGCACTGTGATATATGGTTCTGATTGCTGGTGGGCATGAGTCTCCATGCCCAGCATTGTTGTATGTGGTTACCAGGGATCGAACCTGGGACCTTGCACCTACAAGGCAGGCGCCGGAACCACTGAGCTAAATCCCCAGCCCAAACATGTGAAAATTTAACATAGGGAAAGCAGGGGAGGAAAAAGACAGTGTCCAGTCTTGAGGGGCCAAGGTGTCTGTTTGGAAGCAAACGCCCAGGGTACTTTCCGAGTTATGTGACTTCCAGTCTCTCCACTGACTCTGACAAGGAAAACATCACAGTGAGCATCGTTCCGACTGGAGAAGCGGGGCACAGACTGGGCTCTCAAGAGCATGTGGCGCACACTGGCCACCTGCTGCTGGCTCCGGGACATGCCCTCTGCACCGCAATCCAGTTCCTCTCGCAACTGTACAACACAGCTACATTGCACGGACCTGTCTTCTCTATGAAGCCCTTATCAGCCCTTTGAGCACAGGACGCAGTGCCCTTCCTACAACACCCACCACCCTGGAGCCTTTCCCTCCTGAGAGTCCGTTCCAGGCTGCTCTGTGATGTCTCCCTTAGATCAGGAGCAAGCTGGGCAGAGGCTCCTCCCCTTTTCATATCCTCTGCAAGTGCTAAGTGTTTTACTTCCTATAAAGCTCTTTAATATCCATGATCTCACCTCTCTACAACCACCTGTTGCTTTCTGAGAGCAGACACAGCTTCATTTTATGCGGAAGGAAACTAGATGTAAAGTTTTGAATGACAGGATCAAGATTTTAGAGTCCTTACTCTCAGTTCAGACCTTTTCTTCTCCCTGGAGTTCTAAGAGGACCAGCACAGAGTAAGTTTTAAGGGAAACTTGGCAGTACAAAAATTTGCTAAGCACCATGAGCCCACACATATACAAATACTTACCTTCTATTCTACACAAATAGGGTAGATGTCATCGTCATATTTTTCTTATTTTAAATGCTATTCCAATGAAACCAGACTCCAACTTAAAGCACTCCCAGAGCTGAATGTGCACGGTAGTCCAGGAGAGAGCAGCCTTGGGAGTTCAGGGACCCTGGGAACTGGTGGCAAAGCCACCTAGAACACCAGCCAAAGGCACAACTGGGGAGCACAGCTTCTGACGCAAGATGTCTCAACTGATCTGTTCACAAACTGCAACTGACTCGGAGAGGAAGCAGGTGCTGCCAATAATTACGGCTCGAGTGTCTCGGGCTGAGCACAATGAGCTGCCTACCAGGGCTTCACTGTTTCTGCATGACCTCGGAGACTCCTTCAGGTGCTCGGCACAGGGTGATTTACATTCCCTTCAGGACCCAGTGTCAGCTACTTGTCCAGAGAGGGAGGAATCTGCAGACATGGTGACCGCGCACGAAGCACCTCTGTTCTAATCCAGGGAGTGAACGCCAAGAAATGCTTATTAAGCTCACCGTCACCGCCTCAAAACCAAGAGCCCTATTGACATTTACCTAAAAAACGTGGACGACGGACTGATTCTTCAGCAGCTGTGAAAATTTCCATCATGCTAGGCTGCGGTGACTGCGGTGGAAGAGACAGGCACAGATGCAGAGGTCACACCAGCGTCACCACACACAGACTCATGCCGCCTCAGCTAGATGCACACCACTGTGATTATAAAACATGCAGACTTCACAGTGGAAAAAGTACCACATTCCTACAGAATGCAGACAGACAAGCCCAGCGGGCAAGCATGGGCCAGATTACCAAACAAACAGGGGCTTCAAAATGAAACTGCTGCTTCAGTCTATGCAGCAATGTCTGACTTTCAGTGATGTAAAGAGGGTTGATAATAACAAATACCTAAGTGAAGGCCATTTAGTGTTGAAGGAATACGAGGGGAAAAGCCTCTGGCACAATTTCAAGCTACCAAACCTTTTTACTGGTGTGGTACTGGAGAGTGAACCCCAAAGCTACTAGGTTGCATATCTACCCTTTCTTGTCTTTTTTTGAGACAGTGTCCAAGCTGCCCAGACTGGCCTCACACTTGGGGTGCTCCTGCATGAGCCTCCTAAGTAGCTGGGATTGCAGGTGTGTGCCACCATGCCCTGCTGGTCTGTGCTTTTTGAATCTGCAGGATGGAGATCATACCATCAGCCTCACAGCACTGTGAAGATGTTACGACAGGTCTATCGTGCTCCTCATTCAGTGTTCATACAGAACAAGCAACTAGCAAATGACTGTGCTCCCCAGTACTCACAGGTGGGTGGTGTGTTCGGGGCCTTAGTCACTCACATGCAGACATTCAGTTCTTGGTAGCATGTCAGCGTGAGAGGGGAGAAGGCGAAGAGGAGCGATGGATACATCCCAGTGTCACCCACCCTCTTTCCAATGCCTGAGGAGAGTGAAGACACCCAACCTATCCGACCACAGTTAGAAATAATTAAAGGACAGCAAGTCGGGGTACAGCAGTCGATAACGTACCCTCTGGCTTAGCCTGCAGCTGCTGAGGAGGTAGATACTTCCCAGAAATTCCCTTCTGCTTTGCTCCCCACTGAACCCTTGCCTTCCAGCCCACAACCTCAGTGAGGCTGAGGAAGGAACGGCAGATGAACCTCACGGGCATCACTGGCGTCCACCGATCTTTTCCATGACGTCTAAACACCGATCCATGAAGTGTAAGGGGGGGAACCACGGGTTAAAAATGAAATCGCATCTGCAATGCTGAATTTAAACAGATGGACAGTGGGGAGTGGACTGAAGGAGGACAAGGACAACGTGCTCATTGGAGGGACAGCCAGAAAGAAATGGAACTAAGAATGTCCTTTGTTTTATGCTTGAACAGAGAGAGGGAGGGAGGGAAGCAGGAAGGCAGGGAGGGAGAGAGGGAGAGAGCAACAGAGGGAGCAGGGAAAGAGAACAGTCGTGCAAACTATGCCATGCAAGAATGCCAGCTAAGAGTGGCCAGGACCGCCATCTAACAGGACAGAGGCTATCTTTCTGTCCCTGTGTCCACCATCCATCCATCCACTTGCCTCAAGTAGTCCCAGAGCATCTGCATCCAAGGACGACTCCTTCAGTGACCCGGTCAACCTGCCCCTGCCCCTGTCACACCCCCTGGACAGGTCCCAGGTCTATAGGTTCACTCTGGATGCTCCAGGACTCTCTAAGGAAACCCACAAAATAAAGCAGAGGGATAAACCAGGCAGCTGCACCTTGGTCCCAGTTCCCTCGGACAGATGCACCCGTGTCCCGATGGTGAGCGGCAGGCACTGTGCTTCAGCTCTGCTCTGTTCTCTCCTCCCAGCTGCCAGCTGCTCTTGGCAGAACAGCCCCCAATGCCCAGTTGGGCAGAGCCACAAGAGAACATGGCCTCCACTACAGCAAGGAGCAAACACCACCAAGAGCCTGTAAATGTCATCAGTAGCTTGGGCCCATCAGAGCACTGTGGTGATATTAATTGGAAAACAAATTTCCAACCGCACCAGACCACTCAGTGTTAGTCCTTTTCTAGCAACAAATCTGAGACAGTTGACAGGGAGGAATTCTGGTTCATTGTCCTGGGGGCTCAGTCCCTGCTCAGTGGACGCTGTCACTTCGGCCTGTGCCAGGGCAGCGCATCCTGGTGCCCTGGTAAGGAGCGACAACAGGGAAAACCACCCCCCTCAGAACCAGGAAGTGGAAGAAAGAGAAAGGGATGGGCCCGCTCTCCTTAAAGGGCCACCTCCAAACCTGGAGACCTGGAGCTTTTAACATCAGGGCTTATCGGGATACTTACTGAAACTACAGCACCTCCCCCCAAGACAGATGGGCACAAGGTACTTCAGCTTCGGAAGAGCTCACGAAACAGCTGCCATGAAAGCAGCCAAGAAAACAGCTTTTAACAGATTCTTAAAGTGGGTGTGGCAGATGAAGTAACTACTTCTAGAGCCCAGCTGAACTGAATCAGTGTGGTCTGTGTGTGGAGACCCACCTGAGGATCACTGACAATGGCATAAAAAGAGACCTGGAGGGGCGATGGCGGGCTGCTGGTTTTCCTGACGGGAGCTTGGCTGTTCTCAGAGGAGGAGCTCAGGCCTGGCTATCGCTATTGCTGGGAATGGCTGGTGTTACCATTGGGGAGCGCAGATCTCCACTTCCTGGCTGCACTGCAGGTCAGTCCTCAGCACAGCGGCACAAATCCTCCACCCCACTGGTGCAGGTTTTTTGGCATCCACCACTGGCCTTTGAGTGTTCGGGGTGCAGATCCTCGATACGGACAAGCTCTAGGTCACTGGCTGCTGGATTTGTGGGGGACACTGCTGTGGGAGCAGGCTGTTGGCCAGATTCTTTGGTTCTGTAGTGTGCAGCTAGATTTCTTGCACTCCTCTGCATTTGACATTCTTGGTGACTGTTATAAAATAATCCTATCAATTATGCACCTTGTATTAAATCTCTTGTAAAACCCTGACTACTAAAGCAGTGTGTAGTATAGACACACTACACACACAGGAGGGCGTTCACTCACAAGCTCTACCTGATACTGGGGAAGTGGATTCCTTCCAGCTGTAGCCACCAGCCCTGATGGAGAAATCCAAGCAGAAGCCTCTGTTCCCAAGGCAGGCGAGGGGGTCAGGAAACTCCCTACCCACCACACGCCGTGTAAAATGGTAACTGCTGGGGTGGGGGGACAATCCCCCTCCCACGCCTCACAGAGCACGGACAAGAAACCCTCTCTAACCCGAGACCCTCCACAGATGAAAGGTCATACAAGTGCCACAGGGAAGGAGTGCTCTGCTCTAGCAAGGAGCCCCAAGTGAGGCACGGTGGCCCCACCCCCACACACATGGGGTGGGCTCTGTGCTCCCCGTGGTAAGGAATTAAGATCCACAATACTTAAGGAACTCAATTGCAACCCCCCCCCATAATCCAAATTTAAAATGGGCAAAAGACCTGAATGTTTGAGAAGATGTACAAATGGGGCGGGGCTAACACCCACTGGCAAAGCATTTGCCTAAACTGTGACATCCTGCATTTCAGCCCCAGCGACACATACACTAAGTACAAATGGCCATCAGGTATATGAAACATTGTGGACATCACTAATCATCAGGGAATGCAAATGGAGACCCCAGTGAGATGTCACTGCCCACCAGTCAGAATGAGAAAGTGATTATTCAAAAGACAAGATATCAGGGCCAGGGATTTAGCTCAGTGGTTCCAGCGCCTGTCTTGTAAGCGCAAGGGCCCGGGTTCGATTCCCCAGTAACCACATACAATACTGGGTGTGCCCAGCAGCAATCAGTACCACATACCACGGTGCCGGGTGTGGTGGCTCACACCTGTAATCCCAGCATTCAGGAGGCAGAGGTAGGAGGATCGCTGTGATATGAGTTTGAGGCTGAGCTCAGGGCCAGGCTGAACTATAAAGCGAGACCCTGTCTCAAAAAAAAAAAAAAGACAAGATATCAAATGTTGGTAAAGATAAGAGGAAAGAGGAAACCCTGACACACTGTTGGTAGGAGTGTACATTAATACAGTCATTATCAACACCAGTATGGAGCCTCCTCAAAAAATTAAAAACAGAACTATAATAGGATCCAGCAATATCTCTACTGGGTATATATGCAAAGGAAATGAAATCAGTATGTGGAAGGGAAGCTTGAATTCCGAGTTTATTGTAGCATGATTCACAGTAGCCAAGAAATGGAATCAACCTAAGAATCCATCAACAGGTAAACGGAGCTTAAAATCTGGTTCCTTGGTCTTTATCTGTTGTAAAGTGAGAGGAGAGCCAGGAGACTGCCACCCTGCCCGGACATCTCACCACAGCTCAGAGTGGCCAGAGCTGAGCTCCACAAATCTTTATTCAACAGCCATAAAACTCATTATTATAAATGTGAGAGTTACATGACAACTTACTTAGAAGTAGAAAAGGAAAACATGTCAACCAAACCAAGATAGAGCAAGGAAGGCCCTGATTTCCCCATCAAGGTTTCTCACCTATCAAAAGGTTCTTCCAAAAAATGGCTTCCACCTGACTCCTGGTGCCAGCTGTCCGAAACCTCTGCAGGTGCAGTAAGCCTGAGCTGGGATCTAGAAAAGACCTGCCTGGGGCATTAGAGGCATCTAACCTCCACCGTCTCATGTGAGTCCAGCACAGAGAAGCTAAACACATCAGTAGGTCACTGTGGTCAGTACAAAGCCAAGGGCCAACAGCAAGAACAAGATGTGCAGAAATGCTGGGGTCAGGTACAGAAGCTGACTGTACCTGCACGACTCTACCTTTTCTGTACACATTCTTCACTCGCCGAGTCCTTGGGAAACCAAGCCAGGCACCCTGTCCCATGAGTGGTCTCTCTCTTGCCTGAGCACAAGCCCCAGTGAAGCCTCATTCTTCATAATTTCTATCTTGGATTGGGCCGAAGAGCCCAAAGCTGGGCTGGTAACATTACAATCAATTAAATACAGCGCATATGTTCTTGACCCTCCCAGGGACTCTAGATTGACCTAGCTCCAGTTCACACGTAAGAGAGCCAGGTTTTCTTAACCAGGTCTGGTTTAACCTGCTTAAGTATTTCAGCTGCAAAGAGTTCTCTGAATGTCATTAATGAAGTAGAACGTGTTTTTAAAACGCTCTATCAAGGGAGAATCATGAAGAACACCATGTGCTCAGAGGAAGTGAGAGGGCCCTGCCCCACCAGGTGTTTAAATGACTCCGTGAGCAGGAAAGTGACACCAGGCCTGGGGATGCTAGGGCGGCACTCCCTTCCGGGGGTGGCTGAGCACAGGCTGCAGGGTAAAGATGACTCTAATTTGGATTCTGCCACTGATTCATTATAAAAATGTTGATTTTTCTAGATCTCTATCTCAAGACTGAGACAGGTGTACCAGATCCTTAAGGACTTCTTATATCTGAAATTTGGTGACTTCTCTGCCAAATTTCAGCCGCTTAACAGTTCCACCCATCCCCCCCAGAACAGGGGTTGAACCCAAGGCCTTTGAATTGAACTGCATCCCCAGCATTCACTTATCTTTTCTCTTTTTTTTTTTGGACACAGGGTCACTCGAAGTCACTCAGTTGCCCAAACTAGGCTCGATCCTGCACTCCACTCCTGCCTCAGCCTCCCAACCCTGCTGGCATTACAGGCATGTGCCACTACACCCAGCTTCTATTAAAAAAATTTTTACTGCCTCTCTATATCCTAAGACTCATCTCTTCTGCCTGACGTTCAGCATTCCCCAAAATCTTTGCCCCCAGCATATCAAAGTCCACCATTTCCTCCCTGTTTCTGCTAGTCTGTGCTTCCTCACTCTCCTACAAGCTCACGAGCATAATTTTTCTCAAAGTACTCCCATTCTCTAGGATGCTGTATCCTTTCTGTGGCAGCCACTAAAATTCAGTGTGAGAATCTTCCCGTTTAGAGTCCAGTATTTCGGGAACTTAGAATTCACCATTCTGTCCCAATGCAAATAAAAAGCTGAACAAACTGAAAAATCAACAGTTCTCCAATCACCAGACCAGGGAGGTCACAGGGCCGTCTACTGTCTCCCACGCCCCCAAACTGGAGCTACAAATAGGTGAAAACACGAAGTCACCATATTACTGAGCAGAAAGCTCTGCAGGACCCACGGCCCAGGATGGAAAACCTGAACTGGAACTGACCAATCACAAAGGCTCTGTGTACACACTGAGAGTCGGACAGGGAAACACACAGATGGAGGGGGTGTGTCCCAAACACGTCTATGAGTTTCACAAAGACGAGAGTGCAACCAAGATCTCAGAGAAAAAACAAAACAAACCTTAGTGTTTCTAGGAAGGATTGAAAAAGTCAACCAAAGTGAAAGGCACCAAAGGTGCCCACAGAGGGGAATTACTGGCCCAGAGACCAGCGGCTGGGAAGGTACCAAAGTCCAAACTACTAGCAAAAGAAACACCCACCTCAAACCAGCTCCAGCCTTCCACACACCGTCCAGCCCTCTACTCACAGCGTCCACCCGAGGGGTGGGAACTGAGAAGCAAGTCTAAAACCTATCACTGGCACAGAGAACACTCCCCTCGCCCCTTCCCGCACCACCACACTGCAGACTTATTTACCAGAGCTGTTCACCCAGGCATCGGGTCCAGACTTGAACAAGCAATTAAGCATACTGCAGGCAAAAAACACAAGAGAGTGAAAAAGCAGCAAAACCAAAATTAGATATGGGATGGATGGTAGAACGATCTGAACAGAAATTTAAAATAACTATAAGTAAAATGTGAAACGCTGTAATGGAAGAAGTAGACAACATATAAGAACAGACAATATACACAGATAGGAATTCTAAGAAAGATTTTTTTTTTAAAAAAAGGGAAGTTAAATATCTAAAGGACTAACAAAAAAGAAAAACGTACTAATGGGCTGTTAAGTAGATAAAATTGAGGAAAGCATCTCTGAACTTGAAGATACCACAACAGAAACTTCCAAAACTGCCAAGCAAAGAGCAAGAAGATGGAAACGAGAACTGTGGAACAAGTGCCAAAGGTATAAGTGCAGTAACAGGAAATCTGTGTAGGTAGAGAAGAAAAAGAACAGAAAAAGGAATAGAAACAATTCTTAAAGCAATGACTCTTCCCTCCAAATTGTCAGACACCAACCTACAGATTCAATTTAGAAAGTTCAGAGAACACCAAGCACAATAAACGCAAACAAAGCAAAACCCAGTAACAAACTACATATAAGTGTATCATAATCAAACTTCAGAAAATAAAAGATAAATACAGTGAATCCTCAAGTTATGACCGGCCTGACACAGAAACACCTTGGGTTAATTAGCTTAATGGAAGATTCCCCTGCCTCTTGTTATCTTTAGCATGTACCCAGGTAAACAATCAGAACTCAGCTGTACTAACTTACAAACAACGTGAGTTACAACCAGCCTTCAGGAATTGAGTTTGTAAGATAAGGGGCTCCTGTATCCCAAAAGAAGCTAGAGGAGAAAAAACAAACAAAAAACTTTACCTACAAAGGAGCAAAAACAAGAATTATATGCTTCTCAGAATCTACAAGTCAAGAAAGTGCAGTGAAATATTTAAAAGCATTATGAGAAAAACACTACCAACCCCCTAAAGTTATCCTTCAAAATTGAAGGAAAAGGCTTTGATGTAGCTCACAGACAGAGCACTTGCCTAGCATGGGTTCAATCCCCAGCACGAGATAAATAATGACGACAACGATGACAATGATGACAAAAATCCCAAAGTAAAAGAGAAATGAAATAAAACTTTCTTCAGTGAGCAAAAAGAAAGGAATTTCTTGCCACCATTCTTACCTTGGAAGAAATGTTAAAAGAAACTCTTCAGAGAAAAGGAAAACAAAGGCCAAAAAAACTGAGATCAGCATAAAAAGAACACCAAAGAATGAATGTAAAAGCTAACTTACTTTTTAAATTCTTAGTGGGCCCTCCAAATAACATTTTATTCAAGATAATAATAGCAACGATGTATTTTTAGTATAAATTAAATGAATGACAGCAATGATACATGGACAGGTAGGAAGAGTTAGAATATTCTATTCTTATAAGGTGCTTGAGCTTCCTGTGCAATAATAGTGTTATTTGAAAGTAGACTTGGTTTATTTGTAAATGTGTAATATAAACCATAGAATAACAACAAAATAAAAGTAATAAACAGATTATACAATTGATACACTAAGAAGAAAAAATCATGTAAAATGTAGAAAAAGGGAAATTCAAAATAAAAACACAACAGAGGCAACAACAGAAAACTGGGACAAGAACGTTGATATTAATCCAACTTTGTTAGGGATCCCTCTGTCAATGGCTTAAGTGATCAATTATAAGAGACTCTCAGAGCGGCCAAAAAGCAAAACCCAACTATATGCTGTCTCTAAGAAACTCACTTTAAATATCAGGATGCACACTGATTAACAAAACATGGATGGAGAATGATTTACCATGCTAACACTAATTAAAAGAAGGCAGAAGTAGTTACATTAATTTCAGACAGGGAAGACTTCAAAGCAAGAGAAGTTATTAAAGGATAAAGAGAGATACAGTATAACCCCATAAGGATCACTGCTTCAGGAAAAAAACGACTCTTTGTATGCATGCTCCTAACAACAGTATCAAAGTATGTGAAACAAAAATTAATAGAACTGTCAAGGAGAAAAAAACAAATCTACCATTATAATTGGTGTCTAGAACATGATACTGTCTACAACAGTATCAAAGTATGTGAAACAAAAATTAATAGAACTGCCAAGGAAAAAAAAACAAATCTACCATTATAATTGGTGTCTAGAACATTTCTATCAGAAATGGACAGGCATAAGAGGCTAAAATATCAGCAAGGACAGAGCAGAACTTAATAATACTATTATTATACAATGAATGAGATATAAAAAACTGTAATTACAGATGGCCCTCCACACTGACATGAATTTCAACCAATTGCAGATCAAAAACCTACCCAAAAACCCCAACTGTATCTGTACTGAATGTGGACAGTTTTTCTTGTCCTTATTTCTTAAACAACAGAATAACAAGTACTGTATTTACAAAGTAGTTGCATTGTATCAGGAATTACAATTAATGCAGAGATGATTTAAGTAGACAGGAGGATATGGACAGGCTGTATACTACATCACTGTAAGCAAGCCATATGAGTGTCTGTGGACTTTGGTATCCACAGGGGTCCTGAAACCAGTCCCAGGACACCAAGGGATGACTGTACTTGCTCCAAAACAGCAGAACATACGCTCTGAAGCTCTCACAGAACAGTCACCAAGTAAGACCACACTCTGAGCCACAAAGCTTGCTTTAAGAAATTTTAAGAGAATAGAAATCACACATTGTCTGCTCTCAGACCACAGTGGGATTAAACTGGGAATAAAACCAGAAACACAGCTGTGAAACCCCAATGGACTGAGGATTGTTCTCCGGCTGGTCTTAGACCCTGTTCCTTACCCCTCTCTTCAGTCGTAGTTCTCAGGAGTTACTGTACGTTAGACTATACAGGGATGCAATATCCTGAGGTAAAGCGGGCTAGTTAGATAGGAGGACTCTGTTCTAGTCTCCCCTGCTAGGAGGATGCCTTTCAATGCTTGAGTGCAGTGGGTATAAAACCAGAGCAGCTGCTTTCTAGGGTCCCTTGGCTAAGGTCCAAGGGAGGTCCATGCAGATAAGATCCCATGTGTCCCAGGCAGCTTTCCTGAGCCTTGAGGAACTGACTTGTTATGACTCCTAGGCTCCTGCTGTCCTGGGCCGCCTATCTTTAGGCAATAAATTCACTTTTCTTAGCTTGTGCACGGGAGTGCTCTGTCTCACCTGACTCAACCAGGGATTAAAATGCCAGCCAAAGATACATCGGCTGAACTGGTGACCGGTACACAGAGAAACTGTTTCCAACTAATAAGTCAGAGAAGAAATCATAAGACAAATTTTAAAATCTTTTTAACTAAATAAAAACATCAATTACCAAAATTTATAAGATGCAGAACTTCTAGAGGAGTACTTCAAGGAAAATATATAAAAATGAATACATATTTTTAAAAAAGGAAATTAATAATCTGAGTTCTGACCTCAGGAAAGTAGAAAAAGAGCAAATTAAACCTAAAATTCGCATGAGAAGACAAATTACAAAAATGGGAGTAGAAACTAAAAAAATTAAAAACAAGAAATTGAGATTTAAAAAAACCAATAAAACCAAACTCTGGCTCTTTGATAGATGAAGGTAGAGAATGAACACCATCAGTAATATCAGAAATTAGAGAGGAAACATAACTACAGGAAAAAGAAGTAAAAGGTACACACTTTGGAAGGAAGAAATAAACCTGCCTTTGTTTGCACACAATATGACCATGACTATTAATGCTAAAATACTGATATGCCAGTGTCACTGGGGTACGAAATGCCTACGCAACAATAAGGAAGACTCCTGGACGTGTCTGGATGGCTCACAGAAGCTTGGCCTTGGGTACTATATCTGACCCCTCACCCATTCCTCTATGGCCCTGTTCCTCTGCTCTCCTTCTTGGCTGCTCTGTGTCTGTGCAGCCTTCATCCACCACACTCTTCCACCATGATATTTCTACCTTGGAACCAGGCGACCATGGACTGCATCTCCTGAAACTGGGAGCTAAATTAAACTTTTCCTCCTTTATACTGTGTCAGGCATGGTGTCTCACCAATAAGAAAGCTAATGGATACAATGATCGATTATATAGGAAATCCTATATGAAATCAAGGGAAAAAACTGCTGAAAATATGACAAGGCTATAGGGCAAAAGGTCAATATACAAGTCAGTAACTTTGCTGTAAAATGGCTATAAATAAGTGGAATCTGAAATTTTAAAAAAACCCACATAATCATTTAAATTAGCATTCCCCCAAATACATAAGTATAAACCTAATAAAATATAAAATCTACAAAAGGAAATAATAAAACTTATAAAAAACATCAAAGAACTAAGTAAACTGAGAGGTATCCCAGAGTTGTGGAGGGGAGGACTCAATATTGCCAAGATGTCATTCACAGTAAGTTGAACTATAGATAAAAAACAATATTAATATCCTAGCAAATTATTCTGTGGATATCAACAACCTCACTCTAAAGTTATACGGACAGCCAAAAACCCACAATAGCAATTCGATGTTGAAGAAGAACAATGTAGAAGGCTGATACCACCTGACTAGCTGTGACTCACTAGAAAGCTCCAGGAATCAAAACAGTTCTTTCTTCTTACTGAAGAAAGAGAAGACAGACACGCAGATCAATAAAATAGAAGAGAGGGCTCAGAAATAGGCCCACATGAAGTAGCTGACTGATCTTTGACAAAGGAGCAATGGAAATACAATGGAGAAAGATAGTCCTTCAACAACTGGTGCTAGACCAGCTGGACATCTACACACATATAAATGAATCTGGACACAAACGTTAACATCCTCTGCATAATCTAACTCAAAACGGATCATTCATCTAAATACAAAATTAGAAACGCGTACAAGATAACACAGGAGAAAATCCAGATGACTTTGGGTATAGTGATAACTTTTCCAGTCCAAGAGTAGAAATAAATCATTCATAAGCTGGAGTTCATTACACTTTAAAACTCTCTGCAAAAAGGGCTGGGTTGTACCCCAACGGTAAAGCACTTACCTAGTATATGCCAGGCCCTGGGTTCAATTCTTGGCACATGAAAAAAAAATTTTTTAAAATAATGTCAAAAGAAAGAGAAGACAAGCCACATTCTAGGAGAAAATATTTGCTAAAGGCATATTTGTTAATGGAGTGTTAACCAAAATAATAATTCAGAAAACTCAAAAATAAGATGAACAACCAGATAAAAATAGCAAAAGTTCTGAAGAGACACCTTAACAAAAGACACATAAAAATAGCAAGTCAGTACATGAATAATAAATTAAAATAACACTGAAGTACCAAGACACATTGAAGTGGTCAAAATCCAAAACATGATAACACTAAGTGCTGGTAAGGATATAGAGCAATAGAAACATTCATTCATTCCTGCTGGAAACACACAGTGGAACAGCCATATGGGAAGAAAGTTAGGCAGAATAAACATTTCCTTAACCATATAATCCAATTATTGGGCTCCTTGGTATTTAACACACCTTCACACAGACATTCATAGCAGCTTTACTATTGTTTTGTTTTGTTTTGTTTTGTTTTAAGACAGTATCTCACTTTGTAGTTTAGGCTGGCTCTGAGCTCAGCCTCAAACTCACAGCAATCCTCCAGCCTCTGCCTCCCCAGAGTGATGAGATTACAGACATGAGTCACCATGCCCAGCACTGTGGTATGTGGTATTGATTGCTGGTGGGTGTCAGTCACCACACCCGGCATTGTTGTATGTGGTTACCAGGGATCGAAAGATCTTGAGCTTGCAAGGCAGATACCAGAACCACTGAGATAAATCCCTGGCCCCATAGCAGATTTACTCTTAATAGCCAGGAGTTGGGAACAATTAATACATCCTGCAAAGGTGAATGGATAAGCTGTAGTACACTTAGGCAATGGAACATTCATTATACGATGCTGAAAATAAATGAGCTGTTGAGCCCTGAAAAAACACAGAGGAAATTTAAATACTGCTAAGGGAAAGGTGCCAAGCTGGAGAGGCTACATGTATATACTGTTTGATCCTAACCATGCAGAGTCAGGAAAAGGCAAAACTACAGAGGAATTAAAAGCATCAGTGGCAGTCAGGATTGGAAGCAAAGGATGATCAGGACTGGCACAGGAGATTTTCAGCACAGTGAAATTCTCGACATGATGCGATCATGATATATAAAAAACACCATGTATTTGTCCAAAATTTGCATCCCGAGTGTGAACCATCACATAGATTTTGGGGTCTTGGATGACAATGATGTGCTAGTGCAGGTTCAGGCATGGGGGATATGACAGGTTGTACACTCACGCGGAGGAGTGAGCGGCATCTCCCTGCTCAGTTTTGTTGTGAACCTAAAGCTGCTCTAAAAACATACAATGGGGCTGCTGCTTTTTAAAACTCTATTTATACTTTAATGTTCGTCTCCTCCCTCCCTGAAAGGGGTCCTGGGGTGAGGTCCTTCTTTTCTATTTATTTGATAGTTTTTCACAACAGTTAGCGTTATTCTCTACCTTATTTTTTAATGGGGGGAATAGAGGGATCTTCCAGGGGCGCTAATATTCTCTGATGGTAGGCCGGCCCACAATGAGACCACATCGACAGGCAAGGATTCAAACATCACTGGATTTCCTCGGGTTCTCACGGGTCTCTTACATTGGGATCCTGCACTTCTGGAGTAACGCCCTGTGCCCCAGAAAATTTGAGTGGATTAAGAAGACAGGGCTCCACCCTCAATGTCACAACTAATTTTTCCCAGCAGCAGCGAAGCAGACTAGACTTGGCGTAGCCAGCAGACACTCTATTTTAAGCTGTGTTGCTCCAGGGAACAGCTGAGAACCATTTTAAATGCAGTCACTGATAGGACAAGATCTGTTATATCCTACCTTGAACACGAATTTGGTTTTCTCTAGGATCTGATACACAGCCCAGTAGTTCTTGCCATGAGTTAGTTTCTGGTAGGATCTCCTAATTTCTATTTTCTTATCCCATATATCCATCCTTCTAAAAATATATTTGAATTTAGGATACATAATGATTCATTTTTGTTGCTGTTTGATCTCGTTTAAAATAGTCTATCCAGCTGGGCATGGTGGTACATGCTTGTAATCCCAGCATTTGGGAGGCTCCGGCACAAGGACTGCTGCAAATCTGTGAGCATTCGGGGCTACATGAGTTCAAGACCACCCTGAACCACATATGAGATCCTGTCTCAAAAAACAAACATCCCTTTTAGACAGATGAAAGTTTCTATCCAGTAGGCCCACAGGTCATGAGGAAAGTCACTTTAATATTAACCAACATAGCCAAAAAGCCACCACATACTAAATGGACCCTTTTTCTTCCTCACCCTTCTTGGGACTTTGGGAAGCTCCTCACAATCTTCTTAGCTGGCTGCAAAGCGCTCACTCCTCTGATCTGACTTTCTCTATTCCTAGCATTTTTAACCATCCCCTAGTCTCCAATTTAACCCCTTCTTCCTGGTACCAAATTCAGGGTTCATACTGTCATCCAGGCCATGTCTGGGACCCCTCCACTGCTCTGGAGAACCCCTAAACTCTCAATGGGGGTGGCAGGAGCCCCACCCCTGTACAAAACAGACCGCAACTTCCCCTCTGTATAGCTTCATTTCTAGTTCTACAGCTTATTCTTGTGTCCAAAACTAGGAGTCACTCAAAGGTTAGAAAAACAATCAAGTACAAGACTAGTCCTCAACTCCTGTGCTCATACAGAGCTGGCTAGAAATCTCCGAAGGTCCACATATAAGCACTTGTCAGAGATCTAGAAGCAGTGTATTATTCCCTTCTGTCGTCTCCAGTCCTGGTATTTATATTTATGGGACAGAAGCGTGATTGAAGAATTAAGATGAAGTGAGTTCTACCAGAGAAGATGGTTACAGTAGCATCTGTTCCTGAATAATCACAAAATGTAGGGAAGTCTGAACCATGATGTCCAGGGCGAAAATAGTGTCCTCACTAAAGTTTGAAAGAGGTTTTAATTAGACAGGTGTTTTTTCAAAGGTCGATGCATATTTACAGCTCTGCAAGTTACACGGCATCAGGTTACACGGTTGGTTCAGAAGAAGAGTGATAAAACCATTTTCACTGGGGAAAAGATATAGAAAAAGAACAAAAACATGGGGCAAAAGAAGCAAATGCAGGGCCGGGGATTTAGCTCAATGGTTCCGGCGCCTGTCATGCAAGCGCAAGGACCCGAGTTTGATCCCCGGTAACCACATACCTATACTGGGTGTGGAGACTCACGTCCAGCAGCAACCAGTACCACAGACCACAGTGCCGGGCGTAGTGGCTCACGCCTGTAATCCCAGCACTCGGGAGGCAGAGGCAGGAGGATTGCTGATGTGATTTAAGTCTGAGCTCAGGGCCAGCCTGAACCACAAAGTGAGACCCTGTCTCAAAAAACCTTAAAAAAAAAAAAAAAAAAGAAGCAAATGCAGAATACAGAGGCCTAGGTCCTTGCTTTCTCTGACGTACGTGATAGAGATTAGAAAAGAAGAAGTACATTTGCAATTACAGTGGACCTTGACTTATGTACTCAATTCATTCACAAGAGGTGGCTGTGACTCAAGGCGGTCAGCTGAAAGCTCAGGCTCCTCTAACAGCCTTCACAGTCTCTCTCCTGTACCGATCTCAGTGTCCTTAGACAGACACTGGCCCAGGATCTCTCACTTTCCCCCACACGGGAAATGATGTTGTCATGTTCCTTCCAGACTCTGTAAAGGTTAAGTCTGGATCTGAGCATTCAGGCTGTAACTCAAGACTTTGTAAGTTAAAATTCCAATCATAACCCATGTTGTTCCTAGGTCAGGCTAGTTGTAACTCAAGGGTGCACTGTAGTTAGAAAACAGAAGAGTGGACAGACAAGCAACCTCTAAACCACCTTCCTCTCAGGAATGTACTAGAAGACACGCTTATCTCAGTGTGAAAGACAAATGCCCGTGGGGGGAAGGGGCAACAGGGAGGCAACGCCCGGGATACCTCCCTCCAACATCCGACCTCAGATAATAATGACTGGCGTCATCACCACCTAACAGCACCTGCTCCCCGGAATGCGAGGCAGAGTTTGCTGCCTGTCTGCCCCGTGGTGCCTCTGCAGGACTCAGAACTGCCTCTGCGCACAGAGCAGGAATTCAGTAAGAACCTGTTCATTAAATGGGGCACTTACTACGCAGCGAGCGCTACTTTACGTGCTTTACCTATATTAATTTATTTAATCCTCACAACCCAAGGAAATGATCCCTACTTTACGATGAGAAAATTGAGCCACTGACAAGTTCATGGGGGTTAGGGTCCTGACGTTCTCTGGACTACCTGACTGAATTCGGGGAGCCCTGGAGCGCGTCCAAGCTGGGGCCTTGCACCACTTACTCTGGGGATCCAGCAGCTTGGGGAGGATTCTCCTGAAGCCTCCTTTTCCCAGCCTGAGGGCTGTTAGAGCAAGGCATGTAACATCTGACCCCAGACAGTGGCAAGGGCGGCTGTAAGTCTATCTGGAGCATCACAGGGAGATCCTTCTCAGAATAACCACAACCAAGAAGTTGCTTCATTATTTAGGGAGCGGTTGTCTTGACAACATCATGCCTAATTCCACCCTTGGTCTTTTTCTATGGTTATTCTACTACAGTTGGGAGTGAGTCCTTAGTAGGGAATATAAAAACAAACACAGGATGAAATAGAGACGCAGATTGAAGGCAAGGGACTCGTCCAGAACTATACACCAACACAATCTTGGAAAAGGACAGGCTGAAAAATGCACACGAACATTCCCCCACCGCTCAGCCCCTGTTGGTATCTGGATGTGCTTGCTCTGGGCGCAGCTCCCTTTCAGAGCAGCTTCCTTTGGAGGAGAGGAGACCCCAGGTCACTTGAGAAATAGTGCTGCAAGAAAGCTTCTTCATTAAATCATAACTTCATCTCTCAGGCCCAGAAATACAGAAAGTCACAAGCCCCAGCAATGGCTACAGAGTGATGACGGCAGGGTACAAGGAAATATTCAATGAAAACCGGCATTCCCCCATGCCATGCCTGGCTCACCAGTAATTAATGACTAAGCAGTAAACTCTGCTCGCTTGACTAAAGGATCAAGGGGGCAACTCCAGAAAGGGTATTTACACACTTTACAGAGGATGAATTTGGAAACCGCTGTGTCGCTCTCTAAACAGCTTTTTCCGAGGATATTGACCAAAGAGAATCCAACACTCTCAAAAACATATTAAGTGTGTAAGAGCATAAACTTATCTTGGTCAAGATCAGGTTTCTGGCATCAAAATAAATGATAGATTAAAAAAATGTAAACAGCCCTAAAGATTTCTTTACAAATGATTCACTATTAAAGCCAACAGGACTTACAAAGGGCTGGGACTCACCCAGGTATGGTAGCCGTGACCACGCGAGGAGAGGCTCAGGCTCCTTGGGGGCTGGCACATTTCACTTTCCTCCTGCTTTCCACCATCAACCACCTCAGGTGACACACACTCAGCAATGAAGAACTATCTGTCATATAACTGCTAGGGTCACCTCAGGTGACACACACTCAACAATGAAGAACTATCTGTCATACAACTGCTAGGGTCAGTCCTTCTTCCTCAAACATTTGTAAAAGGCCTAAAGCTTTCAAACTCATTTATAATATGGTATCTTCAGTCTTCCTTTTGTGGAATTAAAACATGATCACTGATATTTAAATTTTCAATTAAGAAACAAGACCTCCAAGAATCGTTCCATGGATACAATAAAACAAAAGTTAAAACAAAACCTGAGCTTGTATTGGGCTGGATAAGCTGTTAGTAATACACTTAGCATCCCATGGTGACCATGACCATGACGATGGTCTGACCACACAGATAAACTGCAGCACAGAGTCACCTGGCAAACCCTGGAGTCCTCCCTAGCAGGCTGTTCTAAGAGTCTCTGGGTGGTCTGCTAAATTAGATATAAAGCATCACTCTTTACCAACTCCTGCCTTTTCTGGTCTTACACTATTACTGCTGCTTGTTGGGGAGTGAGGTCTTTATTGAGGGAGCCACTGACCGATAACTCTTGGTTTTGACTCGAGACTTTCTGCACCCAGCCTTCACATCGAAGCTCTATAACCTGCAGTACCTTTTGGTGGAATGTCAATATACCTGGAAAAAGAGCTTTAAAGAGGTGACTGAGTTAAAATGTATCAGAAGGGGTGAGTGACAATCTGAGCTGAGTCCTTCGAGAAGAGGGAGTGTGGACACACAGGCCTCAGCACAGCATGTGGAGAGGACCAGAGGGGCCAGTGAGTCGGGAGAGGCCTCAGAGAGCCCCACTGTGCCAGCGTGGACTCTGGACGAGGGCTGCAGAAGAGTGGGAAACACACTTCTGGCCTCAAAGCCACCCAGCTGCAGCGCTGGGTCCTGAGAGGCCCAGCCAACGAGCACGGCAGTCAGCAAACAGTGCACCCTCTCGAGTCACATCGCATTGTTTCCGGATGGTCAGCTGCCTGAGGACAACCTGCATGACTCTCAACTTCAAGTGATGATTACAGTTCCAAAGGTGCTCTAGATGAACAAAAGCAGAGCTTCACCAACATGCTTCCTGCCTTTCAATCGCATGGCGTAATTCCTCCCAAACCTCTGGCCACCTACCAGCCTCAGAGACTTGTTCTCCTCTGCCGAGAGAGGACACCCACCTCCGCTGGCTCCTGTGGTCATGCCCAGAACAGGACAAAGCAGGGCAGTTAACAGAAAGATGACCCCTCCCCTTCACTCGACCACACTCCGACAACACAACCACAGAACAGGCAGGGCAAAATCAGGCCTGGCCTAGGCTAAGAACTTCACCTCTGCTCTGCAGAGATAAAGGCCTTTCCAGACTCTTTTTTATCAAGACAAATAACTGAGTTCTAGAAAAGCAAGGATTCCAGGGAGGTCATTTGTTCCTTATCTAAGCTAAAGGCTTCATGAAACAAAGAAGGACTTTTCTACTCAGTATTTTTAGAACAAGAAGTTTGATTTCTTGCCAAAGAAGCTATACTGAAGTCATCTAATATCCATGGGTCCTGGAACTTTTTTCTAAATACCAAAGCTTTTACTCCTGTTCCCCAGGCAAGAATCCAAGGAGATGAGAGAGGCCATTCATGCCATTTCCATGTCGTTGTGCAAGACCCCTGTCTTTCCTGGATGCAGAGTGAAATCTTACAGCTAGGGGTTTCCTGACCTGAAAGCGCTGGGAGTGCACGTGCGATCCTTCCCTCACGCCGTCTTCCATTAACTACGCTCCCATACACCGAAAAGGCTTGGGATCGGCATGCTTTTGCTCCACGTAAAACAAAACAACAAAACAAACCAATCCTTCAAAATGAATGCTACTTGGGGAGAGTTAGAAGAAAAAGGGGTAAAAGAGTGGAAGGTAAGAGAGGACTCTGTGATTACTCAGGAAATGCTCCGGTATTGTGACCTCCTGTCCTGTGGGAAACAAGAAGGGGGTGAGGAGGAAAAAGGGGAGGTCTGAGTCATGTTTCTTGACATATGACAGACAGCTCCTGAAACAGAAAGCCATAGGTTTCTGTCTCAGGGGTATCACCTTCAAATATGCCAGTGTTCTGAGGGCGGATCAGTTTTCCCAACTGTTGCAACCCTGCTGCGAGGCCAGGTCCTGAGCCAAACACGGGGCCCAGCCTGGGAGCCTTTGAGGAGGCCGGAGCCATGAGGAGTTCAAAGGCAAGGCTGGCCAGTGCCTTGCACCTCCAAGAGCCACCAGGGTGAAAGGTTACTAAAGCAGGAGCCACTGGCCAATAAAACTGTGTTTGGCCAGCCCCTTTGGCAGGGACCAGAGACTTCATTCTGCCTCTTGAATCCTACCGCTCCCTGGGCCAGATCTGGGAGCTTCGGGGATTAGCAGCTGAGTGGCTGGTTCCAGGGAAGAGCAGAAAGGTGGATTGGAAACCTTTAATCAAGATCTGGCATCAAAAATAAACAAATAAGAGCATAACCTGGGTCAACTGGCTTTAAAGGAATTTGCCTGGGGGGAGGCTTCCCATGTTTGCTAGGCTAACCCAGGCGAAAGCAAGCATGCATTTGTTTGATTAGAGAAGGCAAACAGAAAACAAGCCTGACTCCAGCAGGCCACTGCAAAGGCACGCAGACCCGCCACGTGAGCACTCACTCCGCCCTGGACCTGGCACACGGAGGGCAGCAGTGTGCAGCGGAGGCTCTTCCTCTCCTTCCGGTGCAGTGAGACAGCTCCAAGGAGATGTGGTCAATGCGTTCTCTTGTGGACATGAGCACTCACGCAGCAGCCAGGCTATGCAGTGGTCCTTTCCCCTATCACCACACATTCCCAGGAAAAGAGCCTTGGCAGGGCGAGGGCCCAATGCCACGCATCACAGCTCCACTGGACAAGGCGCATGTGGCCTCAATGGGCTGTGCCTGCTGACGCCCCCATCTCCGGACTACAGCACTATGAAGACAAGTGCTGCAGCCACCCCAAGGGGACCCCAACCTGCTTCCCGGACTGAGCCCCTCTAGACAACTGAAATTCTCTCTCCTATAGCTCTAAAGACATCTAGAGATTACACTTGTGGCTATGTCATTTGTAAGTTCCCTACAGCTTGTTAGGAAAAGAGATCTGGGGAGAATGGAGGTGGGGGAGGGGGCTCATTGAGACCACAGGTGTCTCTGATCTCGATCTCAGAAGACACTCCTCTCGGAAGATGCCCTTCATTTGTCACCAGCTCTGGGGCTTCTTGTTCCCATCAAATGCCAGAATGCCACACTATTGCATTCCATTTCCAGCTGCAGCTTGAAGTAAAAAGTCAAAGGTCTTTCTGAAATACAAATGATACATAGGTAAGACCACTGAGGACTGATATGCTCAAACTAACCTGAAGCTTGAAGTCACTTCAGTGTACATGGACTTTGAACACTCAAAAACACTCACTTGCTTTTTCTAATAAAATGTACTGGAAGCTGAAAGACAACAAGTGAACTACTCTCCTACTACTAAAGTCTTTATCAGAGCGAACACTTAAATACAGTAAGTAGCCTCTTCCTGCCCAGGACGGAGAAAACTATGTTACCAGAAGGGGTTTCTGTAAAGTTGTGATTCTACTGACCCTGGTTTGGCTCAGTTTCAAACAGGACAAGTGACTGGTGTCTCACATTTCCTAGACAGGTAGCACAGAATTAAATGATTAATTGTGCTATTATAAAACACACATCATGCCATGTCAAAAATAATGAGGCAACTCCAACTTAGCTCAGCCCCTGCAATGCTGAAGAAGACAATATGTACGTATATAATAATCTGTCTTAATACTTTAAAAAATCCTATATTTTTATCATTGCCAATTATTAAAGCAAGTTATCATCAACGTACTAAGTTGTCTAAATAAACAAAATGATGTATTTTGTGAATCATCTTAACCCATACTAAAGACTCATAAAGTGAATTTGTACGCCAAACTTATCAACACTTGATCATTTATAAGTTATTCTTTTGTAAACGTAGATATTATTCTACATAGATGCATAATGAATTCACAAAACCTACACCAAACTTCCTGTAACGAGCAATTACTTCTCAGAAGTGCCTGACAAGTTCTATACAGTTGTCCCATACCAGCCCGGGAGCCTAACAGCCCTGATACAGGCTGCAAACAAATAGTCCACTGCTTAATGAAAGCGCTGTTTCCTACAGCAAGGCCCAAGCTGGGGAGCCATTACAGGAGACTAACTCATAGCCCACTTTTATGATTCCCAAAGAGGAAACAGTAGCTGTTCTACCTCACCTCGACCTCCTGGGTAGGCTGAAGTGACTACCCATGCATGACACCTTCCAGTCTGTTTAAATTGTTTTGTGATAAAATTATACTATAAGTGACTGTACCCAGTTCATGGTCCTAAATTATACTTTTAACTAATTATGGTATATCAAGTTGGTCATCCGGAATGGATGAAAAATTAATGCTACTACCACTTTGGGGCTGGGGGCATTTTGGACGGCTTTGTTACTTTTTTAGTTTTATACCTGATCGCTCTCCCTACAGATGCTCATGAGTAATAAACTAAATCAGTACTTCAACTGTTTGTGTACTTGCAATCCTAGATTCTCCCCACAGAAGCTACACCAGTAATAAAATTATTTTTTGTTGTTTGCTCGACGACAACCCTAGGTTAACAGTGAGATACGCTCAACTAAAACACTACAAAAACTCTTTGCTTCTGCCTCAAACTAAAGTGAAATGATTATTTTAAATTGAACATACCAAACCACTCATTTGAAAATTACTTGAAACAGGAAAAATCATGTGTTTATGCCAAAGCAAGGTACAGAGTCACTAAAAAGCAAACCTGTGTCCACTGGACTTTACTTCTCCTCTTGACAAAGTGGTAGGGAGAAGGGGGAAGAAATGGAGCGCTGGAGGGTGCAGGCTGCTGTCCCGCGTGTTTGGAGGTCAAGGCTGGAAAGCGGAAGGGAGGAGGGTAAGGATGCTCTTTGTGAAAGGCCTGGAAAAACATTCTGGACAGGAGATGCCAAAGATTTTGAAGCTCCCATCAAGCCCCTGGCCTTGGTCCAGGTAATGGTTTTTCCTTCCCTTCAGCCACTGGCTGCAAGAGTTTTCCAGCAAAGAAAGGAAAAGTGGTGCTGGGGGGAGCAGTTTCCAGTCCCTGCGCAGTGTGGGAGACGGCGCCAAGGGCCAGGCATCTCAGGCTGACATTTATGGAGGGCCTGGGTTTGCAGGAAGCACTCTGGAAGGATTACTGAGGACCGGCGCTCTGGTCTGAGAGGGACAGCTGAGTAGACTGATGAAAGTCCCTTTCACTTTGATAACAGCAGACCCAGACAGCAGGCAGGAGCTAGCTAAGTCAGGCGAGCAGGGGTCTGGGCAGTCAGACAGTCTTTGAGGAAAAACCCACCACTGCCCCGGCCCTTGCAGGCCCCCTCCAGTGCAGAGGTGTGTATAGAAGCGGGGCCTGCTGGGGAGCAACATTTCTAATCAAAGCCTGGAAAACCCTGCCTGCCCTGGCCCAGCCACAGCCAGCGGCGAGGTCAGGGCCTGCGAGGGGGAGTTACCGGCCAGCCCCGCACCTCCAAATCGCTGCTCCCCCAACCCTCCCTCCTGCTCGGCTTTTTCCTTCCATTTTTCTATCAGAAGTTTCACACGCCTGCCTGAGCTCCTGGACTCAGCAGAGAGGCCCATATAGCTGTCAGCAAACTGATAAGAACTTTCAAATGACTCCGCAGGGCCTCTTTATAGAGAAGAGCCAAAGAAGCCCATAAGAGAGAGGGCAGGGGCCACGGAAACCAGCCGCTCGCACTGTTTAACGTGGCATCACAATGAGCTGCAGATTTATGGGAGCGCTTTAGCCCCTGGCCTGAGTCATCTGGGGCTGAGCCTGGGCCCTGCTCTCCGGCGGGACTTCAGACATGGGACGACACTGCGAAGGGGGGCTGGGGACTGGCCCACAGTGGAGGAAGAGAAGAAGGGGGCAGCATAAAACACTGTGTCTAAAAGGTACCCCACGTCCTCTCCAATCCCCACAGAAAGTCCTCACATCGCAGTTCATACCTGCTAGACGCTTGCTCTTCACCAGTAACCCCTCAGATGCTGATTTCCGTTGCAACTTTCTTTGGGGGAGTTTATTCGTTTTGTTTTGTTTCAGTGAAAAATGATGAATAAAAATCATGATGTAGAACAGAACAAATTAGAAGAGAGGGAAAAAGACCAGCTCTGCTATAAATTTTGCTCACTGGAAAGGGCAAAGAGAGTAGTAATACTTTATCCAAATGTGCCTCTGGAGTAAAACAGAAAGGCCAGGTAGGGAGTTGCTGATTTTCGTCTCCCTATGAGCCACTCGGATCTCTCAGACAAAAGCAGGGGTAGGTAACCTGCTTCCACGCCAAGCCACAAGAACACTCAGACCCACAGGACGGAATTCTGTTTCAAGTTTCCAAGCCCAGAAGCGAACGCATAATACATCGGTGTGGGGGACGCAGTGTGGTTCCTCACCAGGAGGCTCCTTCCCCCATCCAGGCGCAGACGCAGACCCAGCGGCGCTCCCCAAGGACCCGCCAGAACCACCAGAAAACAGAACATGGTCTCGGGCAAGCAACACAACTACGATAAGGTTCCGTTAGCCCCAGGCAGGGACAGGAACACTGCCGCTTGCTAGGAAAGGCTGGTAAACTGCTCCTGGTCACAAAGCTGGTAAACAGACAGCAGAGCTTAGAATGCAAAGTCGGGTCTCTCCCACTGCTTTTCACTATCGCATCTTTCAAAGATTCTGAACTGGGACCCAGAGTTAGAAACTAAAAACAAAGGTTTCAGGAAATATTTACCCTTAGGATACATGTAATGCTCTCTGATAGTTTCCTATTAAAGTTAATTTTTTAAAAATTATAAAACTCAGCAGTGACCCACTGAATTGACCTCACGGTTTACTAGTGAATCATTATCTGTAGTGTGGAAAACACACAGGACAGCACCCAAAATATAAAATAAATCCTGGGTCATCCGTGATCCAAGGGGATAGGTGGGATCATTTCTCAGGCATGACTCCTGTTCACTAAATTTCTTCACTTACACAGTGTTCCCTCCTTCCTCACACGTCCCTCCACTCATCCCACTGGTTCTCCCTTTCCTCTCCTCCAGCACTGCCTGTTGGTATCCACGTCCTCCCCCGTCCAGTGTGCTCGGCCCGCTGCCCTCACCCAGGACTGGATGCCCTGCTCAGCCTCTCCTCCTCCTGCGGACCACCAGCCCCTCCCACGGTGCTCAGCACCGAGCACACAGTACTCCTGGCCTCGAGGCTTATCTCGAACTGATCGTCCATCCCCTTGTTAACAACTCGAAGCCCTTTCTTAACAGACAGGATCAATACCCTGTACCATTTCTTTTAATCTCTTCAAGTAGCCAACACAAAACTGGGAAGAAGGCAGATGCTTCAAACATATTTACGGTATGTGACTGGTTTGCATTCTGAAGTGAAAGACTCTCACCTTCCTAAACTTAGAGGATGCTTAGGTGGGCTGCTCTAAGGAGAAGTTACCAGACCGATTACAACAGCTGTCACGGAGAGCTCGGACCCTGCACAGACGAAGTTGCGCACAGTCCTCAGTTGTGTCTGCTCACGGACAAGATGCCCCAAGACCACCAGGGAAAGCCGCTTTATGGCCTCTCCATCTGGACTGTGCAGACTGAAATCTCAGAAGCCATATAGAACAACTGCACATCAGTCCAAAGCTTAAAGACAGGAGATTTTATTTACAGGCCCCAGTGCACTATACATTACGCACAGTTCTATTAAAATGCTTTTCTTGGCCTCCCATCAGATACTTGTTGAAAGTTTTCCCAACAAGGTTCTTAATACCAAAGTTGAAAAATAAAAAGTTAAACACACATTTTCTCTCTCTGCCTTTTCCTTGAGAGTTCCAAGAAGAAGAGCCCTTGTCCTATGCTGCTCTCAAACCATGTGTACAAGGTGCTATTGAGAGAGCACAGACTTAAAATACTGCACACTCGCCAGAGCCCTCCCATTGGCAAAGGCCTTGCACCGCTAGGCAAGTGTGTTGCCTCCAGGGCACTCCCAGCCCCTTGCAGTGGCCTTTGAAGGCAAGTTGGAAAGCTGAGACCAGGCAGCCAAGTTTGGAGTGGCACATCGGGGCTGGAAGGGGAACAGCTGGAATTATTTTAGGCCCTTAAGAGTATGGCTGATGTGTATGTAAAAGTTCTCTATCTCACAGCCGGACAGCTGGAGGGGGCCATGGTGGAGAATGACAGACACCATAGTGCACACCCTGGAAAGAGCTGAAATCTTGCCACATTCTGCCTGGATACTTCCAGGGATGCTCCAGCCCTGTCTCCAGCAGCCACTTTGGAGAGAAGACCAGTTGGCACGCAGGCAGCTGCACCGGTGGGCGTCGCTCTGCGGTCTGCACGCAGCCGTGGTGAGGCCCAGCTTGTGCTCTGCCCGCCGCACTGTGTGGTCTTGGGAGGATTACTCCATGTCTCCTTATCCTCGGTATCCTCACATAAAAACTCCTGCCCCTGTTGAGAGTGTCTGCTTTATACCTGGGGCTGTTCTGGGGGTGAGGGTGAGGGAGCAGGACCCTGACTGCTTTATGTCTGTCACTGGTGTCAGAGTGGGGCCAGCAGAACTAGGAACTCTCAGGGGACCTACAGGTCTGGAGAGCTGAGATTTCCAGACCTCTGCTGCACCTCTGCACCAACTACAGAACACTTATTACAAATAAAAACTATTCTAAATGGAAACTTTATAAATGCATATTCTTTATAATACTTCAATGTATATTAAGTAAAATTAGACCTTATCTTAAAGATTTAACCCAGACATCAATAAAACCTTTGAGGAAAAGAAACATAGACTTTAGTATTCAAAATGATAGCAAGAAAAACAAACATGAACTTCTATACTTGAGGAATTCTGCCATCTTCCAGTGGTACACCCAGGTTCTCCTACACATAAAGCTCTGAAGTCACAGAGAGAATGTGCGCACGCGCGCGCGCACACACACACACACACACACACACGTACACACATGCACACACATTTTGTTGTGCGATGGCCTCCTCCCCTCATAACTAGGCCTAAGTCTAGTTGTGGTGGGGAAAGCACCACATGCCTGGGTTGGATTTTGTTAAAAGAGGTATTTCAGCTTTCTGCTGATCAGCCCAAGGCATCGCCAAGTCCTTCTCTGCAGCACAGATATTCAGCAGAGGTCAGTGAGATGGAGCAGAGACCGACAAGAACTTGGCATGTTAGCTGAGCCTGAGTGCCAAAGGCTGGACAGGACGGGAGATGGTCGTATTTCTGGCACCTCAAAGGCTGCTGGCCAATTGAGTACAAAGAAGAGTTCAAAGGCAAGACGGGCTCCTGACTTCCACCTCCTAGTGTGGCTGAGGTCAGAGGTCACTGCTGGTGGAGCCACTGACCAATAAAAGAATGTTTGGAAACTCTGCTCAACAGATAAATTGGGGATCCACTTACAGCCTCCTCCCTATCCACACAAACATTTCTAACTGTACAGGCCGGTGTCCATCCAGCCTCCCAAGACCCAAGCTTATGTACTTTTTCTGCTGGTTCACAGAGGCCTGGGGATGTGAATGAGCTGTTTGACCACAGAAATGTATTGAGGTGCACCTTTCTTCCTGCTTCCCAAAGTAAGGAAATGGCCTTTCTTTAAGCTTCCCTCAAATGCTGACTCCCTATCGACATCTCCCTGCCGCAGTGTCACCCCACTCTCCCTTGGTCTCAGGCCCTAACAGGCCCTGGAACACATCCCATCTTCTCATGTTCTCTGAATCCAACCACACTGCCCAAGGTGACTGTTAGCCTCGGTAGGTGGGGCCACCAATTCCTTACTATCACCCAAATCCCCTCCTGGAGAAAACAATTAGGGCTTCAATAAATCAATTAAGTAGTTAATTAGCCTACGAATCTACAAAAGAGCAACTGATAGATCAGCCTTACACTTTCACAAGGATTATCCTCTAATAATGAAAGGAACTATTTTGTGACTTTCCCAGAAATCTCTCTGCAGCACAGAGGCTCCTGGATCACCTATGTCCAAGGCTCTGGGCGCTGCCAACACTCATGGGTGACCCTGCTGGATACAGTCGCTCTGCCAGACTATCTAATATGAGCTTAATGACATTTCTCACTCGCTTTAGGCTCCAGCTTGTATTAACTTTATGGCTGTTTCACTCTTGCCTCAAGGTCAAGGCAGGAGGTCTTTGTCCCCTGGCACAACTGCAATCCCAAGTCACATGGTAACAGGCTCTCACTGGGGCCTGTCCCATCCCACCCCTCACCTGCATCATGCTCCAGAACACCTGCCCACTAAGACCACACTCTGTATTTCCAGGTCACTTCAGAGACTGTGGCTATGGCTGGCAGAGTGAGCTGACCTGCTCCTTCTGCACCTCAGTGCTGGTCTCCGGAGCAGCCATGAGATCAAGGTCTCTCTGAAGAAGGGGCTCAAGGTAATCAGAATGAAAATGAGTCACTTACGAGTGGACAGAGACCTCTGCTGGTGACAGCTGTCTCTGCAGCTGCCTTAAACCCGTGGGCAACCTCAGCAACACAAGGGTGGGGGCTGCTGAGCCTTGGTCCCTCTGGACATTCCACCCAGGTACCCATGCAACTGGCTCTTCCCCAGAGCTCCACCTGTTTTACAAAACATCTGAATCTGATATCCCTAAACTGGAGAGCTCACTAAAGAGAAAGAACTTTTCAGAAGCAGGGGTGGGTTATTGTTTTAAATTACTCCTGCCAAGGTCAAGTTAAATCAATGGAACACAAGTAGAAGGCAAAATAACAAGGATATTTTGCGAAGAACATGTTTTGTTAAGGAACTAAAGAAGTTTCCCTCTGCTGCAGTTTGAATGAGGGTCCACCAAAAGTCCCTCTGGAAAGTGGATCCTGAGGTGGCACATGGAGAGATGCTTGGCCCTTTAAGAGGCGGAGCCTCAGGGGAGGTGTTCAGTTGAGCCAGAGTCATGTGACTCCCACTGTGCCAGCCATGGCCCTCCTGAGAGGCCCAATTAGTGGGCTGCCAGCGTCCAAACTGGGAACAAAGTACCGCCTCGGGTATTCTGTTATAGTAACACAGAGGGGCAGGATGCTATCTGATCTTACAGATGACCCATGACCCGCACAAGAGTGGTTCTCAAAGGAGTTCTGACCCCACCCCAAGGAGGGCATCTGGCAACATCTAGGAGCATTTTGGTTGCCAAAGCTTGGTGGGGGAACTACCAGTGTCTAGAAGGAATTGAGCCTGGTCATCCTCTATACCTAGCTGGCATGTACCTCAACCAGATCATCACAGCTGGCCACCAGGCCAGACATGTGGGGCTGGGACCATCGAATGCTCTGGTAAAGTGGGCAGGCTGATGGGCACTATGCTGGGGCCCATGGGACAGTCAGAGAGCAACACTGGGAAAAAGAGACTCAGTGGGCCCTTCAGGCCACCAGAGTGGTGGGAAGGGACACCAGAAGGGGTGGGAGGCAGGAAAATGGCACCACTGGGGGACAGGAGAGACCCTCAGCTCCTAGAGCTCTTACAGTCTCACCAGAAGTAGCCTGGCTCCCTGCTGTCTCAAGTACCAGCCACCCGCAGGGCCCATGGCTTCCTGAAGGACTTCAGGAAGTTGTATCCTGAAGACCCTGCCACTGAGCACCCGTAAATCACAGCAGCCTCCTCCACAGTCTGACGACCTCACTACTTATAATTCAGGGCTTGCTGGACACTCCCCGCAGCCCGCTCTCCTGCAGTTTAAGTCTGGGGAGCGGACATGATGAGGCAACAGCCCCACTCGTGCCCCCGGCGGTGGAGACCCACTGCCACACCCATCCCCTCCCTATCCCAGGCCCAGCCCCTCACCTGTCTCTGCATCTCTTCGATCTGTCTTCGTGGGATGCCCTGCAGGACACTGTACACCTCTGCTATCTTCTCTTCCGGTACCACCACGGATGCCCTGGAGATGACAGCGGGACAAGGCGCATGCACCCAGCACTCAGAAGCACCTCCATGCCCTGTATTGTTTCCATCTCACGAGCAGATACAATATTCAGAGCTGCTTCAACCCCACCTATCTTCAGGGGTGTGTTCTCCCTGTCTCCCCTTCTTCCGCCGACCCGCCGACCCGCTGCACAGCGTCATCTCAGCGGCCCTGCTTCCTCCCCTCCACTCACCTTATTCATCCTTCACTGGCCTCCGTGTCTGATATTCTCAGTCACTCAACACACCACTCTGCCCTGCCACAGGGCCCTTGCATACGAGCTGAGACCAAACATGAAATTCATTTACACCTTAGATTCATCGCTGCAAGGTAATGGCAGCGTTTTGACAATTGACCTATCACCTAACATCAGGTGTGGAATTTTCCACGCACGGCATCACAAGAGCCAGAAAGTTTCCATTCTACAGCATTTCTGATTTTGCATGTTCAAATTAGGGCTGCTCGACCCACAGTTCTCCTTATATACTCTTCTTCCGTCTTCTCTAACCTCACTGTATTAACAATGACTCACTCGCTGTACTCCTGTTCACAAACCCTTTTGTTTAGTTGGCATTTATGTACAGAGGCCCTATTACACGCCTGGCAAGCAGAGAGTAAATCAGACAGGGAAGGTGAGGGCCAAGGAGGCCATGAGAATGTCTCAGGGCCAGGCAGTGAAGGGGCCTGAGGACGGGGCTGGCTGGGCACACTGCAGAGATACCAGGACCCCGGGACAGCAGGGAGTGGGAGCCACTTTGGAGCACGTGTGGCTGCAGTGTGAGAACGACGGGCAGGAAAGCCAGCCCAGGAGCCCGGCAGGGGCAGGTGGGAAGCTGACAGGGAGGGAGAGAGGGAGAGGGAGAGGAGAGAGGCCCCACCCAGGACTCTTCCCTCAGGGCCATGAGGAGTCCAGGACGATCTCTGGAGGGACTGACTAAAATCTAAGCCCATTCCACCAGCAACCCCTGCAGGTTCCCAGCCCACTGTGGGTTGTTGGCAAACCCTAGCGAACAAAGTTAACGATTTCTATTACACAGATGGGGAGACAGAGGCTCCAAAATGACCAAACATAATCAAGCAGAATCACAAATCCAACCAGCACAGAGCTGGTTACCTATGCTGAGGCCGCTGACTTCAAACTCAGAGATTTGCTGCTATCACCCGTGGTCTCAGCTACCCAAGCAGATCTCGACTCTCACAGAAATACCTTTTTACTCCCAGCTCATGGTCACTACCTCCGTGAGGCCCTCGCCGCGCCCTCTCTCTCCTCCTAAATAGCATGGCTGTCTCCTCACTGCACTTACCTATCTCCCACCACTAAACTATAAGCCCCCTGGAGAAAGGCCTGGCCATCATTGTCTTGCTGAAGGTACCTGGCAAATAAAAAGTGCACAACAAACATTTTCATAGGAGGCCAAATGCTAACCGTAGCTCTTCACTTCTCTAAGACATGAGTAATGACTTTATACTCTCCTTTTTCAAGCAGACTCAGGATCCCTCTTTTCTGGCTTCCACAGCCCCAGTGCTAATGTCTGGTACAGCATTTCCACAGCCTGTTGTTCAAGTTGAGCACCCCGATCCAAAAACCCAAATCTGAAATGCTCCAAAGTCTGAAGTATTTTTATAGTGCCTATATGATACCACAAGTAGAAAATTCCACATGATGAAATTCTGCTTCATGCACAAAATTAAAAACATGTCTAAAACGTCAGGCTATGTGTATATGGTGTTCTTGTGACATAAATGGAGTTCATGTTTAGCCTTGGGTCTCCTGCCCCAAATATCTCATTATGTGATGCAACTATTCCAAAACAAAACAAAAAAAACAAAACAAAAACCTGAAACCCAAACACTTCCGGTTCCCAGCATTTCCAATAAGGAATACTCATGGTTAATCACAGGTTTTCCTCCCTTCACAAGCACCTAGCCTCCTCAGAAACCAGTCTCATAGTCAGCTTTCCAGTAAGTATGAGAGGAATAAAAACATGAACGAATCCGTCCCATTTACATTGTTCAAACAACTGTGCCCATCAGGTTTGGAGAAAAGAGTTGAGAGAAGGAAGCAGTTAAGGCTTGGAGGTGAAGAGCAAGCCTGAGACGTGAACAGCAAAGGAACCAATTTCAACAGTCTTGCACCTCTGAGGTGATATGGAAAAGAAATAGGAGAATGGGGAGGCCACTTCTGTCCCACTGTCCCTGGAGACGTCGCCGAGCTTGTGCCAGCTATGCTCTGTGCTCTTCACAGACTGCAGCAGGGATCAGCCATCACTGCCAATCAGACACCTGGAAGCTTCTAAACACAGGCTCTTGGAGAAGCCCAGACGGCTTTTTACAGAGCTGTCCAGGTGAGTTTGCTTGGCAGTCAATGTTGAAAAGCACTCATGTTGGCAAAGAGTGAAAAGGGGTTTTGTGGAAAGAGCCAGATAGCAAACACTTCAGGCATTACAAGGTATACAGTCTTGGTGCGATCACTCTACACTGTCTAAGCAGCATAACATGAAATATGTTAAGCGCAGGGGTGTGGCTGTGTTCGATAAAGCTTTATTTACAGAAGCAGCCAGCGTGCAGCTCTGGCCCAGTGTGTGAACTGCTCTAAGCCACTGGACTGCTTCTGCATGGGAATGCAGCAAAGCAATGCAGTCTCGGTAGTACCGGCTGACTACCCCTGAATCAAAATGAAAGTCTCAGCATGGTCTGGGTCTTCACAGAGTATGGAATATTTGCACAGATAATGAGATACCTTAGGGACAGGAGCTGTGACCAAACATGATATTCATTTACACCTTAGATTCATCGCTGTAAGATAACGGCAGCGTTTTGACAGTTGACCTGTCACCTAGGGTCAGGTGTGGAATTTTCCACGGACGGCATCATGAGAGCCAGAAAGTCTCGGGTTCTACAGCATTTCTGATTTTGCATGTTCAGATTAGGGCTGCTTGACCCATAGTTCTGAAAACAAAAGTATGCCTTCTACGCCCAAGGGCCTTTTATTTCTACAGCTGGCAGAACTTCGTGCTCGCTAAAGTTCACCAGGCAGCAGTGCTCACCTCTTCCAGTCAAGGACTTCAGAGAAAGGCAGAACGTAGGAGTCGGCGATGACCACCGGGACACAGCCAGCCCGCAGTACATCACTCAGCACAGCCTGGCCCAGCCGGGCTCCACGAAGCACCACGCAGAAAGTCGCCTCCTGCGGGAACACGAGCAGAAGTGGAGGGTCACACCCTGCACCACTGACCCCTCCAGGGCATCCGCAGGCCGTGAAGTTCCCGAGGTTTCAAGCTCTACAGCACTCAGGCATGTTGACCTGAAAAGGCCAGAAAGCCAACAGCTCCAGTCTGTAAGATGCGAAGAGCATAGCTGGTCACAATGCGTAGCATCTCCCCACTCCAGGGTAACTCGGGACAGCAAGGCTGGGCTCTGCGCATGCTCACAGGATGGTCTTCCTCCGGGTAGGAAGCTCCTGTACTGGCGCCGCATACCAGGCAAACTCGCTAGAGGGCGCAGCCCACCTCAGCAGCACTCTGGGGATGTGGTGCTCCCCACAGGACCCACTAAGGGAAGGCATTAAGTCCCTCTTCACCCTTTTACTCCCACTGCGTGTCTGGAAGAGGCCCACAGATGACGTCCATGGAAGGAATGCAACACCCTCATTCAGGAAGATGTGGTCTCTCTAGAAACAATGAATCTAATGAAAGCAAAAATCCCTTCCCTACTTGCTCCTAACAAAACCTAACAGCCAGGGAGTTAGCTCAGTGGTTCTGGCACCTGTCTTGCAAGCTCAAGGGCCTGGGTTCAATTCCCCAGCAACCACATACAATACTGGGCATGGAGACTCATGCCCAGCAGCAATCAGCACCACATACCACAGTGCCAGGCGTGGTGGCTCACGCCTGTCATCCCAGCACTCGGGAGGCAGAGGCAGGAGGATTGCTGTGATGTGAGTTTCAGGCTGAGCTCAGGGCCAGCCTGAACCACAAAGCGAGACCGTGTCTCAAAAAAAAAAAAAAAAAAAAAAACTAAGGGGACACTTGGGAAAACGAGATGTGTAGAGAAAAGTGAGGGATGACCCTGATTCTTCAACACTCAGTTTCTCCTAGCTTCTGCCTTTTCAAGGTGCGGAGAAAGCATAGTCTGACTTTAAAAGTTGGAGAAATGGAAAGTTCAGAAAAAATGATAATGAAAATCAATATTGTGCCAACCTTGGGGATTCAGCAGAGAAGCAGCTCACGGAGGAAAAGCAACCCGGAGGCACCCAGGGCATAGGTGGCAACGCAGCCCAAGCTACAGCATTGGCAGCCAGATGCGGACACATGTGCTGATAACCACTCTTCCTGTCTAGACAAAGGTACTATAAACACCCCTGCTCACATTGGCCTGTTATCAGCCAGACATTCCGAAGGCACATGGAGCCCTTCTTGAGAAGGTATTTTAATAATCTCACTATGCACCAGGTCCTTGACATTTCTCCTGGGACTAACCTGGTCTTCACTTGAAAGACTTCAGGAACACAGCTCCAGTTCCCCTTGCCTGGGCCACTTACCCAGTCACTGTCGACACCCGCCAGCAGAACATCCCCAAAGCAACCGCTTTGCCTTTGTTAGGGAGGCACTGCTGCGCCAGCAGTTAAAGGACAGCTACAGTATATTGATGCTACGGGTAGCAAACCACCAAAGCCAACAGAATAAAAACAGTGCCAAGGCTCACCCGCTCCCAAGGAAAGCTGGCGAAGCACAGTCCAGCAACACAATCGACACCTTGAAGGAAAATATTTTTCTGGCTGGCCATGAGCACAGGACTCCAAACAAAATATTAGAACTGCATGCTCTGCCTCTGTGGCTTGCTGTAAACCTACCCAATTTGCATCTCTGGAGCACAATGGTGTTTGTAAAGAGTTCAGCTTGCAAAGACCACACCACCTGCCACGAACACCGTATGCCAAGTACCCAAGCACCCAAAGGGGCTGTGCCCAGCACAGAGCAATACCACATTCCCTTTCCTCTCTGATGCTGCACAGAAGCAGCTCCTAGTGGTGGGGTCGATTTTGCCAGGTGGCAGCAACCCCTGGGCAGTCCGAGTGGGGTCGTGGAAGACACTCACCTGCAACACCTGGGGGTAATCGAAGACCTGATGCTTGTGGCAGCGCTTGCGGACGGAAAGGACACCCTCGGAGAGGTTGGTGCACTTATCCAGGACCAGCACGGCTTCTCCATGCTTGGCCTGCAGGGCTTCAAGCTCCTCTCTGTACTCGGGATGGATGGCCATCTGCGAGGACAGCAGGAAGTATCGCCGGGGACTGCGGGGGAGGAGAAAGGACACTGTCGACCACAGCCCCCGGTTACCTCGGTTAGACAGAGATTGACACTGAGCTTCCAGCAACAAACATTTGCTCACCGTTCTTGACATCAGCTATTTTTAAAAATTATACACTGGAGAATTATAGGACATTTAAAATACTAGGTACTATAAGAAAATAAGGTATGATTCATTTATATGCCAAAATTTTATCATACAAAATTTTATTAGGGAAAAGTCCTTAAAGTTGTGAAGAAACGCTCGGGTTATATGAAGTCTAGAGAGTGTCCTATGTGTGTTCAGAGAGAAGCTGGACAGTCGACAGCTCAGTGCACAAGACATCGGAGTGCTGTCCTCAGTTCAGTCTGAGACTCCGATCTGAACAGAAAGCGAAAGCCAGCTGCATTCCTGCAAAGGGAGACAGAGGCCCAGCAGACGCAGCACTGCCAAATGAGGCAGGGCCCGTGGAAGAGGCCACAGGGAGGGTGGAGGAGCTGGAAACCATAGGTAGGAAAATCTCTCTTCCCCAATGCATGGAACCAGCCTTGTAAGCGTCCGACAAAGATGCGGGAGACAAAGTGCAGAGAAGGAAGGATTTCCAAGGGTCTGGGGCCATGTAGACTTCCACAGGAGACAAATATGTGAACGCAAAGTCAGACGTGCCTCAGCTTCTCACAGGGTGGAGTTGACTAGAATCACTGGAGCTGAGGAGTTTGAGGCCAACCTGGGAAATGTCATGAGATGCCCTCTCAGAAAAGAAACTCAACACTAAGTTAGTAGGGCTGAAATCAAGAGGATAATTTTGAAGAGGCAAGATGGTAAATAATTGCCTCCTGGAAGGCCAGCCTTCCACAAAGCAGAGAAATAGGGGACAGGCTACAAAAAGTGTAGGCTAAGGGTCCATTAAGGGGTCACCACCAATGACACGATTCAGACAAAGCATATTCCGGGAAGACAGGACACAACCCTCAGGCTTAGAAAGAGTACTTGCTTAAATCCAGCTCCATCTAGTGTTGGCCAAGAAAATACTAAGGCTAACAGAGAGGTGGTAATAAATAGAGAATGAAAACCTCTAGCTTTGGGGGATGAAAACCTCTACCTCTCCCTGTGTTGTGTTTTGCTTGTGTTTCAGCTTTGAGAAGTAAGACCATCGGCTACTTTTCCTTAGGTCCTCATTCCTATTTGGACGGTGTATCTGGGAAGAACCGTGCCCCGACACACTCATAGCCAAAGGACAGCCGCTTTCTACCTGAGGAAGTCATCTTCCCTCCCACAGCACACTAGCCGCAGCACAGTACTCAGCAGCCACTCGTGGCCAGTGGCCGCCATGCACCACAAACCAGGCTGCCTCTGCCATCTCTCCACAGGAAGTCCTACTTCACAGCACTGGCCACAGAGGGTCAGGCTGAGGCAGAGGAGACAAAGGGAGGCTACAGAACAGGAACCCACCCAGGAGGGAGTGTGGTCAGCTGGCCGAGTCCCTGCTGAGTTTCCATCCACTGAATACTACACTGAGCACTCATGGCTGCAAGTCTTCCTTCTGGGCACTGACATGGATTCTTGGTCTCTCCTCCCGGCCCTCAGCCTCCGGAATCACTCCCGAAAAAGGAAGGAGGGCGACGGCAAGATCAGGCACTGGGCGCCACTCCTGGATGGTCCTGCAGTGGACACCATCTCCTCTGATCTATGTATCTATTTATGAAAGAGAAAGAGTCAGTCAAAACCACAGCCAAGCAGGAAAACCATCTCACCAGCGAAGGTCACTGGAGGATGAAATGGCCCGCTATGTGGTGGGGTTTTCACTACCCAGCAGGAAACTTTCCTAGAAACCACAGCGAGAAGCTCCCCAGTGGGGTACAGGATGTGATCAGGGAGACCAGGTGAGGTTAGGAGGGTGTGGGGGCACAATGTAGGGCCACCAGGGATGCCAGGAGCCAGAGAAGGGGGCTCCCAGCATGCAAAGGGAGAAAAGCAGGGTGCCCTTCAGTGTTGGCTAAGAAGGCGTGGTTTTCAGTAGGCACACACAAAGAAATATCTATGTATACAGGTGGAGAAATAAATGCAAATGTCCTCGTGTGGTACTCAGAGGAACAACAGCAAAGAAAGACTCTGGGTTTGATGTCATAGAGAAGAAACCGAGTTCTAGCTCAAACTCTCAGGGACAAGCCTCCCTGGATCCCGACTCTGCCAGGGCACATACGAGTCAGCAGAAACAGGAGCCGGGGGCAGGAACGTAAGCGAGGTCCCCAGCCTGCACGCCGGCCCTCTGCCTGACCCATGGCTGGCAGAATACGCTCATTTTAGCTTTAAGCAAACACAGTTTTAAGGTGGATTTGTTTTCCTTTTGAAGACCAAAATTACCAGCTATAACTTTCATGTTTCCTCCCAGGAGCCTGGTATCCAAAAGGAAAATCACGCTGAGAACTGAAGAGTCTCCCTCAATAGTTATCGCTGTAAGCTCCCAATTTAGTTCCTGTTAGGAGGAAAATGACAAGAATTCTAGCTTGGGCCAACACAGCTGTGAGAAGAGGCTATCAATAGTAACATTCCTCAGCTTCCCATTGAAAAACTACTGCGAGATTTAAAATAAAAATAAAAACAGAGCTCTCTCTACTCTGGGCAGCCCTCAGGAGATGTGAGAATTCCTTAAAGAGCAACTCTCACGAAGAGCAGGGAACCAACCTGAGGCCCGCGGGCCGCCCACCCTGCCCTCTCCCCAGTCCAGGAGGGCCAGCTCCACCTTTCTGGGCTGGCTGCTGTGGTGGTTTAGGGAGTGCAGGGGATGAATGTTCTTCGTAAAAGTAACATGCCAGGCCAGGGATTTAGCTCAGTGTTTCTGGCACTTACCTTGAAAGTGCAAGGACCCGGGTTCAATTCCCAGTAACCACATACAATGACAGGCATGGAGACTCAAACCCACCAGCAATCAGTACCACAGTGCCGGGCGTGGTGCCTCACACCTGTAATCCCAGCACTCAGGAGGCAGAGGCAGGAGGATTGCTGTGAGTTCAAGGCTGAGCTCAGGGCCAGCCTGAACTACAAAAGCGAGACCCTGTCTCAAAAAAAAAAGGAACGTGCCACGTAGGGCCCAGCTCCAAACAGACAGGGATATGGGACACGGTGAGCACAGACATAGCGGACAGAGTGACCGCAAAGCCAAAGGGAGGGTCCCATTCGATGGCCATCGCCTGTCCCAGGCTACTCTTGTACATATGCTAGTTTCTTGCCAGAACTTTAGAAACTAACTGAAACGCTAGGCTCTCTGATTAAAGATCTCATATTCAGCATAACTATCCACAGAGAGATCTAATTCCCAGATCACCACCCACCTAGCACTTTAAATCTCCCATGCTGATTGTTTAATGGTGATCTTCAATTGTTGGGAGTGGTTTATTCTTATGAACTGAAGTAACTAATTTCCAGAACAATTTCAAGGAGAGAAAAGAAAAGAAGGGTAAAACAGTTTTATCACATAATTGATTTAAGTAAACACTCACAGAAGTGGCAAGAAAGGAGTAAACTTTTCTACTTATTACAGTTATTTACACTCAGGCTACATAAATATGCTATATTAAGATTCTTGGCACATGATAGAAACCTGAGCGTCCCTAGCTGGTCCAGTATTTATTTTATAAGTCTGTCTTAGTTTTGTAGTTGAATAAACACACATTTAGACTTTTTGTTTTTATTTAAGTAACAGCATTACAAAAATGACCGAAAGGTGAGGGACCTTGAGTACCCTGTAAAACCTTGCAAAAGTCACAGTAATTGAGGACTCACATTCACCTATCTCAAAACTTAAGACAAAGCCAGAGTAATCAGGCCAGAGTGGGTACTAGCATAAAGACAGACCAAGATTAGGATTCAGAATCTAGACATAAATCCATGTATTTATGGCTAGCTGGTCTTTGAAAAGCATACCAAGACTACAGAATACACCTATCAACAAGTAGTATTGAGAAACTGGATATTCACAAACAGAAGAATGAAGTTGGACCTCATAGCCCTAAAATTAACAAAGGGCTAGAGACATATCTCAGTGGTACAGAATTTACCTAACACAGATATGACCCTGAGCTCTAATCCCAGCTCTAGAAAGACAAAAACAAAAATAAAACCTCAAAATGAATGAATCACAAACCTGATCCCAAAAGCTAAAACTTAAGACTCTTAGAAGAAAACATAGTGTAGATCTTACATTATTTACACTCAGGCTATGCAAATATGATAAACTTTGGTAATAGTTTCCTAAATATTAATATTATACTAAAAATACAAGTAATCAAAGGAAAAGTAGCTAAGTCAGATTCTATCAAAAGCAGGAAAATTTCCAACTCAAAGGACACTAATGAGAAAGTGAGAAAAAAACTACAGAATGGGAGAAAATATTTGCAAATCCTATAGGGCTCAGTATCTGGAATACATAAGAAATCCTACAGTCTTACAGTAAGTTTGAAATAGGAGGCACGCGATCTAAACAGACATTTGTCCATGACAAGTCCACAGACGGCCAATGAGCACAGGAGAAGACACTCAACACCCTTCGTTACTAGGGAAATCAGAGTGGGGCCACAATGAAGTGCTCCTTCACACCCGCGAGGAAGGTGAGACTCGAAGTCCAGACCACAACCAGCACTGGTGGAGACACAGAGGAACTGGAAACCTGACACACACGTTAGTAGGAAGACACAGTGATGCAGCCCCACTGCAAAATGGTCTGGCATCTCCTCAGAAAGTAAAACGCGGAGCTACTGGTAAAGATCGAAGAAAACCAAAATCCAGACTTACACAAAAACTTGTGAAAACACAAGGGTTCACAGCAGCATTATTCAGAAGAGCTAAAAATTGGAAATAACCCGATGCCAACCAAGTGATGAATGCCTGAACAAGATGCAAGCACTGATTCCATACTACAACACAGATACACCCTGAAAGCATTATGCTAAGTGCAGTAAGACATGCAGGAAAGGTATGACCGCATTTACATGAAATGTCTGGAATAGGCAGAAAATAGACCAATGATTGTTGCTGAGGGCAGAGATAAGGAGGGCCTGCTAGACAGTACCGACTTCATTCTGTACAGTGACAGTGATACTCTAGGATTAGACAGTAGTAGTGACAACAGCTGCACAACTTTGTGAGGAGACAAGGCGCTAGGAGTTGTGGACTGTTAAAGAGTGAGTTTATGGTACCTGAATTAATTCCAATTTTAAGATAATAAATTAAGTCAATTCTGGGAGTTAATGAAGAGAAAAGAATTCAGGAAGATGATCTAAGCCACAAGTTTGTGAACCACACGGTCTGCCTTTGCACTTGCCGAGGGCGGAGGGAAAAACATCTCAGGCTGACCTGGACTTTGTACGTTGTCTAAAATAACTACTGGCTACTGTGAGCTTCAGACTTTGGCCAGGCCACATGGTGGAGCACGTATGTCAGCAAAGGACATCTTCTCCAAGAAGGGTTTTCTTGTGTCTCAGTGGTCACGAAAGTTTCTGATAGCAAGTGTGGGGCAGTCAGAGAATAGTTCTAATGGCTTTCAAGTCAAATGTTCCCTGGAGACCCAATTCTATCACCTAAATGTGTGAATGGGTTTCACTCTCCCTCAGTGTGACATCTTTAGTGTTGCAATTTCAGTCACATTTGTATCAAGGGACTTCTCTTGTAAGTAAAGGATGCTTTACTACCACTAGGCTTGTTTAAAGCTCACCAAGTTCTCACCATGAAATAGCAGAATTTTAAACAGACTACAGCAAAAGAGCTTGATAAAAAGCGCACCATATCCAGGCTCTCAGCCCTTTTCACTTACCCCACGTAATAAAATATGAGCCAAGTATATGCCACACACATTACAGAAGTTACAGACTTGAGAAATAAAATAAAATAAAACAAAATGCAGAGCTGGCCTCTGCTTCAATGTATGGACAAAAGCCAAAGTCCAGAGACAGCAGGCCAGGGCACAGTGAATGTCTCCTGAGAGGAGGCCAGGGCCTGTGGGACGGACCAGTCCAGGGCAGACACGGAGCTCCCAACCTGCCCGAGTAAGTGGGTCAGCCTGAAAACTGAACTACAAGCAGGACATCAGACTGACACAGAGAAGAAAAGGGATTTCCGTGCAAGGGGAAGAGTGCTTCTAGGCCAGAAAATCAGAGAGCAAAGCCTCTTCTATGGGCTGAAAAGAAAAGTTCTGAGGATGGTTTGGAGATGGAGATGGGGCACGCCCAGGTGGCAGAGCCAGAATGACATTTCAGGGAGACGGACTGCATCCATCAGCAGGTGAGGCCATGCCAGGCTGGGGTAGCCAGATGAGAGGGGGCGACACCAACACGGTTCAGGAGTCCAAAGGGAGACGACAACAGCCTGGCATGAGGCAGGACCAGGCGAGGGGCAGACAAGTCTAGCGAGTAATTCTGACAGACTTCTGAATCTGTGCAGTAATGAAAGAGGACGGAGTAAGGGTGCCACAGATCCTGGTCGGGAAAACCTGGTAGCTAGTCCTGGGAGTTCAGAGACATAGAAAGCCGCAGAGGACAGGCCTAGGGTGGGACAGACAGGACCCTCGAAGACACTGGCCTGAAATCCAGGCCCACCGTGCTAAGCCCCAGCCCTGGCATCCCGCAGACCCTGGAGAGCACCTGGCTGTGTCGAAGGCGCCTTACCCTGGTCCCTTCTCTGGAAGAGCCACCTCAGCAGACAGTGGGCTGTAGACAGGAATGCTGACATCGTAGCCTTGCCGGTAAGTCCACGTGGAAAAGCCCCCACCAGCCAGGAGCGCCCTGAAAGCGAAGGATTTCATCAGATGATGAGAAAGACACAAGGTCTTCATCCTGACCAGCCCCGTGGAAAGGGATCGGAATGATGGAGTTTTAATAGCGACATCAACGGTACCGCGTCATTGTTTTCTTCCTGAGATTACTGGGTATCTGACAACCACAATGCATCTTCCCGATCAGATCCTGTAATCACCAGCTCTCCCTCAGGGCCCTAATGTCTTCCCTACTTTCCATTTCTTATAACACTTTAGAGCCAGGGCATGCTAGGCACAGGCCCTCTGCCACCTCATTCCAATCCCACCCACCACTACGAAAAGTTGCAGGTTATTCTTTTTTTTTTTGAGACACGGTCTTGCTTTGGTGGTAGACTGGCCTTGAGCTCAGCCTTGAACTCATAGCAATCCTCCTGCCTCTGCCTTCCAAGTGCGTGATCCACCATGCCAGGCACTGTGGTATGTGGTACTGATTGCTGGTGAGCATGAATCTCCACGCCCAGCATTGTTGTATGTGGTTACCAGGGATTGAACCCAGGCCCTGGCACTTGCAGGGCAGGTGCCAGAACCATTGAGCTAAATCTCCAAACCACTGAGCTAAATCCCCAGTCCAAGCTGCACTTTATTCTTAAGCGTATTAGCAACGTCAGAAACACCCACAGGACTGCATGGGAAGACTGGCATTTCCCAGCCCTCCGCCTGGCTCTGGGGACAACGGGCGCAGAAAGCAGAGGTGGCTGGAACATATCACATCCCGCAGAGCATAGGCCTGGCCGTGCTCCGAGCCCCCCCCCCCCCAGGCAGGTCTTCCTCTGTCATCCCATAGCCACTACTTCTATGGACCAGGTTCCCATGCGGGAAGCGAGTCCACAGCCGGACCTCTGGCTTCTCTTGCTGTGAGCGCCCTCACTCTTACACTCCTTCCTCAGACAATGGTGACCAGTGTGTTTTAACTGGACGCAGCCAATCGTACGAGGGCACTTCATCAGAGGAAGGAAGCAGGTGTACACCACACTGGCTCTGTCATCGTGTCGGAGGCCCGGACCCATCGGAATCACTTTCCGGGGCAGTTTCACCAGCTGCGCACTCTAGTCTACACCACAATATCTCAACTGAGAAGCCACATGGTCTGCAGTACTGATTGCTACTGATCCTTGCCTGACCTGGATGACAAACTCTGTTGCCTTCGCACGGGATCAGCTTCGGTTCAAAGATGTCCAAACCAACGCTGGAAACCCCACTCTCTTCACAGCAAAACGTTTCCTAAGGTGACGTCCCCAACAGCAACTCAACCCAGCTCAGAAGGTGCACACACTGAGCAGCTCCTTTCCTCCCCTCCTCTGTCCTTGAACACATTCCCCCTTCCCTGGAACAACCAGTCTGGAAAGCAGAAGCCCATTCAGGAACCAACCAGCCTCCCGGGTTGAGAGCAAATCAGGGATCAGCCAGGACCTGTTTCTACAGCATCTGCGGGGCCACACTGCCCCCTGCCGTCCACAGCAGTGTTGTCTCTCCTACTGTGATTGTATTTCCAGTTAGAAACTCGAGACAGACTTGAAATAATCATCTACAGCAAAAAAGGTTCCAGTTTAATCTGCTGGGAGAGAGCAGTACTCGGTGCAGACTTCCGCCAGTGACAGTGCTGAGAACACAGCAGGCCTCCTGCTGTCACTTTTGTCAGTGACAATGATTTCAAGAGTTCTGTGGCAGCTCTAACAAGACAGGAGATATATGAGTCCACAGGTGAATGAATGCCTGTCACAGCCCTGTGCCATGAGCGCTACTCCGGACTCTAACCCCGGACGCTCAAAACTTCAAGAGGTGGCACCTCAAGCAGTGCCCAGTGTGCCCAGAGTTCTGGCCAAGGGCATCAGCCAAGGAATGACCACCCAGGAAAGGGGAGAACAGGAAAGGTGTGGAGAAAGGAAAGGAGGAGAAGGAACTGGAATAAGGGACCGTGACACAGCGCCCTCACCGCCCGGAGTCACGGACGGCACAGGCCACCCTAAAGTCCGTGTCCTCAGCCCTTGGAGCTGGAGGTCTCCTCCCAGCAACATCAGTTCCCAGACCCGGGGGCGCCGACACAGCCGATGTCGCGCTGGCCTCGGAGCGGGGGTGCGAGGCCGGACTGTGCACGCTCGCTGGGACAGCACTCTCTCCATACTGCTCCAAGCAGGTCTCACTTCCTTGTCTCAGGTAAGGACACTCGGGAGCAGTTTTCTAATGCAACGAGCCACACATGTTATCAAGTACGTCCCAGCAGGAACAGGGACATAATTCCAGAGGTCGCAAGGATTTGGGTTTGTTTAACCTTACAAACCCATCCCAGGGTCAGCTCCAAATGTGCCTACCTGTCTCGGGGGATGTCCAGGGCCGTGTTGTAATCTGGGGGGCCTCCAGGCAACATGTTGAATAACAGGTGATTTGTACCTCGATCCCATCTATGAGAAATGAAACATGGAGAATTCACGAGTCAACCCGAAACAAACATAAGCTGGCTATTGGTAACGTCCACCAGTGTCCCCAACCCCAAACAAACAGGGCCGCTTTTCTGCAGTGCTAGGTAAATTCCTGCGGTGCCTATCAGCGCATCAGGCCATGGTCGGCTCCTTGATTAAAAACAAAACAAAACAGACAGGCTTGTCCACTGCAGAACCATTTCTAATCATGAAAATCTGAAGCCTACCATGTTGACTGTTTGGTACAAAAGATAAAGAGCAAATAAAATATAGGTCGATGGGCTACACTGCACACTGCCCACAGGATGGCATACTATATAGCTTTTAAATTATATGGTAAAAGAAGGAGAAAATTTGAAAATGGTTATTTATGATATATTAAAGGAAACAGCAGCCGAAGAGTAGATAGAGTTGGTACCATTCTGGAGGGGAAAAGGTACATATGTGTGTGTGTGTGTGTGTGTGTGTGTGTGTGTGTGTGTATACACAAAAATGACCGAAAAGTAACATCAAAACATTCACAGTGGTTATCTCTTAGGGCAAGATTACGGCATGAACTCTACATTCTTTTTCCTCTGACTTTCAGACTTCATTTGTCTGTAGCACTGCAGACTGAACCAAGGCCTTGCACAAAGCTGCATCGCCAGCCTTTTTGATTTTTTAATTTTGAGACAAGGTTTTGCTAAATTGCTAAGTTACCCAGACTAGCTTCGAACTTGCCAACCTCCTGTCTTGGCCTCTCAGAATGTCAAGTCCCACCAGACCCAGCTAAATGTGTACTGTGGCGGGCTGGGGGCCGCGTATGTACATGTAACAGGATAAACACGGGAGGAACAGCCCTTCTTAAGACTGGGAACTCCGTGGAGCCAGGAAGAAGCACAGGGCACAGTGCCCAGGCACAGGCGCCAGGCACACCCTTGTTCTGCCAGAAGCCACCGGGTCCTCCCTTTGGGAGAGGACCTCCTACTCTGTCCGTGGGTACCTGGAGAGCTGCGCCAGGGCCTGTGCCGTCTCACGGATGCGCAGCCCGTGCTGGGACAGCAGGTCAATGGACGGCACGAAGAGGCAGGCACGGCTGATGTCGTCGGTGTAGTAGTCGCTGTCAGCGATGGCCGAGAGCAGCTCGTTGTACTCCCGGGAGATGGTGCTGCTGACTGGCATGCCCAGCTCGTCCACGTACTTCTTCAGGGAATAGATGTACACCTTGATCTTGTTCTTGGGGTTGAAGCCACAGCGGTAGACGTCAAAGCATGTGTGCATCCTGCAGCTCAGGTCCCCGCGCTCGGGCACCGGGCTGTCGCCAGGCAGCCTGACCACAGGCACGGCTGCGCTGCGCTTCTCCACCGCCCAGTCGCCCGAGGCCTCGATGGAGTGCGGCCAGAACTGGAACACGCCCGTGGCCAGCAGCCCCAGCAGCACCACCGAGAAGAGCGCCACGTAGTAGATGCGGTGCTTGGTCTTCATCCTCGGGATGAGGGCGGGACCCCGGCCGCTGTGCTTGACCGAGGCGCACATGCTGACCCGAGGCCTGTCCTCGACTCCTGCGGGAAGAGGAAGGCGGGGTCAGGGCGGCACGGCCTCACCCTCAAGGCCCTCTCCAAGTTAGGAGGGCTATTTCACACCACTTACCAGTAAGTACACACAAATATATCTGTCTGCAGCCTATGATAACTGGGTACTTAGTACTGCATACAAACATCCAACACAAGTCTCAATACATGCCATAAAATTATAACTACAGCTATAAATATATATTCACGTTAAGCATAAACTGCTAATGGTGGGCGCTGGGAGGATATGGAGACCGTGGAAGATAAATGAAAAGCAGAAAGCTGAAGACAGCTGTCTCACTGTGAAATGCCTGCCCGAGCGGACACAACACTCTGCTGGGACCACGGAGCTTAATCACCCCGTAATCTGCCTGCGTTCACTCCTTCACCTGAACAAACGCTGTGCGCTGTGCGGGGAGCAGAAGTGAAAGCTCAGCTCCTAGGAGAGGAACTTGCTTGGGAATGAGAGAGACAGCAGACAGGCGGCACTGGGCCAAAACGCAGAATTGGAAGCACCTCCAGGAAAGCTTCAAGTGTAGAAAGGGCTAGCAGAGCAAAGACCGATCTCCAATCCCTCGATAAAATCTATGTCTTATAATGGAAGCCAGCTTATGCAGATGCGAGGAAGGAATGAGGAAGTGCTGGAAGCAGCAGAGAGGAAGAGAAGGAGGAAAGTAGGACAGGAAGAGAAGGGACGCTGGGATGGACCCCTTTCCAGACAGGCCCGCGGTCCTTCCCATCTGCGGACAGTGGGACTCTCTCCAGCAAGGCAGACCCTGTGTGGTCCTGGTCTGGGCTCATCTGTGCTGCACTGTGCCTGACAGAAGGCAGCAAAGGAAACAGCTCGGGGACTGCAGCCTTGAGAACCCAGCTCCAGCTCTGTGGCCCCTACAGTAGTGACACTGTAGGAGGCGGGGCCCTGGGGCTGGGCCGGGGAGACCCCTCAGAGACTACCTGGAGCCCTCTGCACCTGGCCCTGCACAGATCGCCGACTCCTGAGCAAAGAATCCACAGACATGAGCACTGCTGTTGTCCTTTACAGTCACCAAGTTCCCCAGCCATCGCTACATGAAACAGCCAAGAAGCATTACGGACTAAGATGTAATAAAGGAAAATGCTCAGGCCTCAGCTGGAAACACGGAGTCCCTACACACCATGATTCAAGGCCCTTCACAAACCAACTGTCCAGCTACATGCACATCTGCTGTGCAGGATGGGCAGGGCTTGACTATGACTCAGCTGTCATCAACTTACCACAAGACTGCAGCGTGTGACGGGGTGGTGACCATACAGCGAGGTTCCCTTCTGCAAGACAGCCCCCCTGTGTTCACCAAAAGAAGTCCCTTGGGTAAATGGAGTGCCCCTCCCCTGCCCAGGCAGGAGAAATGCCTAGCCTTGAATACTTAAATCACTGCAGACTTTTGTCAGTGGTCACGGATGGTTTCAGCTTGCACTGATTTCTCCGATACATGAGCTGAAGCATGGCAAGCAATGAGCCTATGACCGGGTATGGACGCGATCACACCTCGCGCTTACAGACCATCTACCACTTTGGGGGTTAACATATCAGCCACTCCACCCGTGTTGCCTGACAGATCACGAAAGCCCCGTTACCCCGAAGGGTGCTCTCCGCCCACTGCTGCCACCACCTCCAAGCCACCCAATGGCACAGCTCCCTGGCCCCTCTGTCCCCAAGTCCCTGGGACAGACACGCACAGGAGGCTGCGCTCCATGGGGTCCCTGCACACCTTGCCCACAAGTGCTCTGGGTCGACTTCCTGACTCTGGAAACGGCAGCGGGCACAGGGGCATCTGGGAAAGATGTCTCAGCCCCAAGCTTGTGCTTGGTAGGTTTAAAAAAGGTCACAGACTCTGTCATTCAGCAAACTCCTTGGGTGTTTACTTTGTGCAGTCAAGCTTGAAAGCTTTGCTGATGAACTTCTGCATCTTTTAACAGTCATTTCAAGGGTTTTTTTTTAACCTAAAACCCACAGGATGAAATAATGTCTTACACTGTGACTGAGTACAGAGACATATAAAAGTTTCACAAAAATCCTATGTAACCTTATACCATATAACACTGCATTAGCTATGGGACATGTAATGAATCCTCTTTCTGTTCTACAAGTGCTTTCTGAAGAATTCTAGCCATAATCTATCAGGGCAGTGTTTAAAAAAAAAATCCTTAAACACTGACGTGACAATTCTGGTAAGATTATTCAAAGAGAAAAAAATGAAAAATTACTGGCATAAAAAGAGGAACATAACTCAAAAGGCTGCACATACTACAAAGATAAAATGCTATCAATGAAACTGGGCCAATACATTTAAAAACTTGGATGAAGCAGAAAGAAAATTAAAAATATCAAGAGTCTCAAGCAGAAATGGGTAACTAGACAGCTCTTTGATTAAATCAAAAGTTTGGAGATCTCCCTATAAAATAATTCTAAACCCAAAGGTTTTCCAAGCTCTATGAAATATTCAAGAAATAGCAATTCCAATTTTACGCAAAATACTCCAGAATTCAGAAAAAAAAAACAGAGAGCATACTCTCTCTTTTTTGCAGAGGCTTGTTTGCAGAGGCTGGCATTGCCTTCATGTCAAAACTATGATGGTAGTTCTCAAAGTATGGTCTAGGCACCTCTGTAAGTATTTAAGATGCTTTCTAAGGGTCTGAACTATTTCTACAAAAATAGTGATGCTATCTGTTTACCTCCAGAAGTTATGTGACATCACAAACTCAATACAGAAACAGATATGAGAATCCATTGTCTTCTATTGAGTTTTTCCAAAACTATCATCAATTCAAAGATTCAAGATGCTCAACTTGAAGCAGAATATCTCTAAAGGAAACCATATAATGTTATATCAAAGAAAACTAATGGAGAGAAAGCTAAAGAAAATGTTAGCTTTAGCCAGAGAGAAAATCTATTCAAAATACATTTTAACACTAAATGTAAAAGGCAAAATTATGAAATATTCAGAACACAAGAAGGAACAGGGACAATTTCTAGTCGAATTATTTTCAAAATGAAATAATAAAAAAGAACACAAAAAGATACAGTGATGATCTGGTGTTATAATTAAAAGGTTTTTTTCATCAAACTGCTGTAAGAAGTCAAAGATAATAATCACTTCTCAGCCTTTTGGCTAAGATCAAATGTAAGAAGTCAAAGACAAGCTGTAAGCCTGAAGAAGGCGTTGGCAGCACACAACCGAAGAGGACTGACTTCCTAGATGAGAACTCCACAAAGCAGGAAGAGAAGACTAAGCCACATCAACAATCCCAGGACCTGGGAAGCTGAGGCAGGAGGATGGCAAATTCAAGTCACATCCGGGCAATTTCATAAGAATTTGTCTCAGAATTTACAAAGAGGGCCAGGCTCAGTGGCAATATTCTTCCCTTGTAAGTACAAGGTCTTGAGTTTGATCTCCAGTACTGAAAAAAAATTACCAAAAAAAATGTAAAGGGCTGAGGATGTCATTCAATGCAAAGACCTTTGGTACAATTCTCACTGGTTCAATCCCAGCCTTGTCAACTTAGGGATGGGGATGAGAAGCCCTGGGCTCAAATGTCACTAATCAATTAATAAATAAAAATAGAAAAAAACACTAGCAGGAAGCTGGGGGGAGGCTGCAGGTAGCTTCCCCCCTCGAATGCCAAGCGACCGCTGACCTGCCCTCCTCAGCCTCCGCTTCACGAGGACCCCACGCTGGAGAGTCACCACACGTGTCCCCCGCTCCTGTGGAACTGCAGGGCTCCCCACATAGGCAACACTGAGGTGGGAGGCAGATATGGAGGGGGACAAGCCATTAGCCTCATGAAATAGCCACCTTCAGAGCCATGCGCAGTGCCAGGCTGCTGTCTTCCACCTGTCCCGGAGCTAAGAAAACCAAGGTGTTCAAAGTCCTGGCAACAACCAAAACTCTCCATCCCTGGGCCTCGTCACTCTTGGCCCTGACTGAGCGGAAACAGGAGAGGTGACCGGCACGGTTCAGCCTCCAGCATGGCTCAGTCTGGGCCTGGTCCTCACCATTCAGGTCTGAGCGCGGCATCCTCTTACCTCAGCCTTCCGAGGGATGCGACAAGAGCCAACCACTCCACATCCTCCTTGTCACCCTGTCCACACACCGCTCGGGGCCTGAAGTGATGGCGTGGCCGCCATTTTCCTTCCCACCTGACCTCAGCCCAGACTGAGGGTGGCGGCCACCAACCCCTCCTTTAACACTGGGGTGCTCGCTGCCAGCCCAGGGTGAGTGGGAAGGTAAGGCTCATCTCCACGGCAGCCGCGCCGGTCTGAGCACAGCCTGGGGACCACTGAGTCTCAGCGGCAGAAGTGCGAAACCTCAAAGACCAAGATGAAACACCCACTCAACTCCTCCGCTCCAGGAAGCTGGATCACATCTACACTACCTGTCCAGGGAAACGTGATCTGACTCTCTCAGCTCCTGAATTCCTCCAGGCAACAGCCCCCTCCCCATCCTTTGCTGTCTCCGGCTCACCCCGGCCTCCTCGCTCACACAGCGCCTGCCCCAAGGTCGCTCCTCACATCTGTGTCTCCAACACAGTCCACTGTGCAGCACCCGCCTCGCAGCCACGTCCAGAACCAACTGTCTTACTTCATGCTCCGACAAGTAAGCACAGGCTTCTGGGACGCAGGTAACCAGGAAGAACAGGGTCAGGATGAACAGAAGTCTTCAGCCTGCATTCCCGAGCTGTCGCCCTGGAAGCTGGGCAGAGCTGGGCCCGGAGGCCCCTCTGGCAATCCCTGCGGGACATGCCTTGGAGCTGGCCCTCGGGATGAGAGCCCGGCCTGGACGTGGGAATCTCTGCTGGTGTCACCTTCTCATAGACAGTCTTGCCAAGTCTAGAATGCATTTCACGCCTATGTATTTGTTGATATCTCTTTTCTCCCCAGCTCCACGGGACACACGCTGTCCGGCACTCACCAGTTATTACATGGTAGGACTCGGGGCTACTGTCCTTCCGGAAGTGAAAGAGCTTCCAAAGGGTAGGGCCCAGAACAGCACTGACAAGCAGAAGCACAGAAAGATCCTGATCTCCAAAATCATGGCCCACGGAAACAGGGCAGAACCTTCCCATCTAGACAGTACACGCCTCCCCAGGAAGCAAAAGGCCGAGAGAGGCGAGGCGGAAAGGAAGCTCCTGCTCTCGAGCGCTTCTTCCACAAGACACAGTAACCTGGATCGGAACAAGAATTTCAAAACAAAATCCTGCAAGCTTAGCTCCCTGAACAGTATCAAACTTGTCCCGGCAAAACACCTAAACAAAGACTGTTTTTAAAAAAAATCTGGAATCATCTAGCTGACGGTCAACTGAGTCACTGGAAACAAGTCTTTAAACACCAATCTATTGTCAAGATGAGATGCACTTCCTGTTCCTGGAATTTATTCCTAAAATCTGCCTGAATAGCGTTTCTTCTGTGTGTCAGGTTATCTCCTTGTCTATTTCTCATCTTCTGTTTTCTGAGAGAAGCTCCACTCTCGGGGCCCCTGCTGCCTTGGCTTCCAACCCCATGATAACAAAACCAAACATGAGAAAAAAATGTACAGTTTATCCCATTACCTGATACAATTTTTTTTTTTTTTTTTTTGGAGACAGGGTCTCACTTTGTAGTTCAGGCTGGCCCTGAGCTCACTACGTAGCCCAGGCTATCCTTGAACTCACAACAATCCTTCTGCCTCTGCCTCCCGAGTGCTGGGATTACAGCATGCCTGGCTACAATTCTTGGTATTTAAAGTTATATTGAGCCTACCTCTAAAAAATGGTTTCTAATTTTTTTTAAAGTCTCTTAATTTGTGGGAGTGACACTGTAATAAGTACAGTGATTATCATTCAATAATCAAACTTTATTGAGCACTGACCACACGCCAGTGTCTGTCTGAGCAATTAATCTTCATAGTAGTGCTGCAAACAATTATTGCCCCATTTCACAGAAGAAAGGTCAACACAAGACAAGTACCTTGTCCAGTATTACACATCACAAAATGCCAAAGAAAGTTCAGCGCAGTCAGGCCTCAGAGCTGACTGTCCGTTTTTACCTGTACATGCAACTAGAAGGCTTAGATCACAGAAAGTCATTCGGAGATGATGACAACTAAATCACCTATTTTATTACTGTGAAGAGACAGCGCTCTGAAATGTGCAAACTAGTCAGGGTAAGGTTTTGAACTCGCTTAAATACTCTATTTTTTTGAGACAGGTTCTCCATGTGTATCCCAGGCTGACCAAAAACACTCTGCGGTCCTCCTGTCTCAGCCTCCCAAGTGCTGGAATTACAGGCGTGCGCCACCACGCCAGGTTTCATGAGAAAGTTTAAAACGGATATATTTTATCCCCAGAAAGACAACGCGCTCTGACAAGTAGCCAAAGCTCCTTCCATGTAGGTCAGCACTTCCCTGAGTTACCCCGAGCTGTTCACTATCCGAGTCTCAAAACTGAGGACCTCGGGCGCGGGCCGAGGGGGTGGGCACAGGTTGGGCGGCCTCTGGAAAGGGCAGCGGGCAGCACGCGCTCGCAGCCACGGGGCGCAGGGCGGCCGAGCGGGGACAGGTCGCCTCACGCAGCCCGGGGGTCCCGGCTCCGGGCCTCCCCGGGCCGGCTCGCGTCGCCGCCTGCAGGCCCGACGCGCACGCGCGCTCACCTCGGCCACGGCTGCTTCCCGCTCGGTCACCGGCTCATGTCGCGGGTCGCAGCCGACCGGGTCCTATCGCGCCGAGCCCCGGAGCGGCCGCCGGGGCCAAGTCCGCACCGGCCAGCCGGGATCACGGCGCCGAGACCCGGCTCGGAGGCGCTGACACCGCGCGCACTGCGCATGCGGGCGCGACCGGGCGGTCGCCACCTGCCGGCCGGGAGGAGTCCGCGCACCACGGGGAAGCGGGTTAACAAGGGCGTGCACCTGCAGCCTCTTCCCTGGAAGAAACTACAAAACTAGACCAGGGGCCCCACGCTCCACTTATAAATCTGTCAAAACATGTAGTGTAATCGGCGCAAACGAGCGTGCAATCATTCGTATCAAAAGTAAATGTGCAGGACCCTTCCTTCCAACCACACCCCAGTGTTTCTTATCCAGAAAACTTGTGCAAAACCGTGGGTGAGCACGGTCGCTCTTAGGTAGGATGTCTGTGCCAAATAAAGAAAGGAAAAAGGAAGTAAATTCGTATGTTCAGGCATGTGTATAATGATTTGTTTCATTTTTATTAATCGATGTTTGCAATGCAAAAGGATCACTTTCATCCTGAGAGCTGGCATTTTCCAATTCTTTCACGTCCCCTTCCCTTTTCTCTCTCTCCTTCCCTCCATCTCTTGGTCCTCTTCGCATTGCAAAAGATTTTATAATGATTTTATTTTTCTACGGGATCCAAGAAGCAATTATAACCGTTTTAGGTGGAGTAATTCTAGAGGCAGAAATTGTGAGAGTTTTTTTCATGATTTATCCTTATATATCCACAGCAGAACTTCTGTCATAAGGCAGTGAGTGGAGGCTCAGAAATTGAGAGGCTGACGAACAGACCCTGCCAGGTTGGACGTCATCGCGGGCAGGTAGTTCCCCGAGTCAGGCTGGGGGAAATCCCAATGCGTTTTCGTTCCGCAGACTGCAGCGCCCTCTGGTGGACCGTGGTGAAAAGCTCACAGTTTAACTCTACATGGGGCTCAATTGGAACGAGCCTCTAGTTTCTATTTATCGGTATTCTGAACCATGTCAGCTTTAGGTTTTTGGTCTTTTGAGACAAGATCTGGGTAGATAGGTATGTGGTTAAAGCTGACCCTGGGCTCACTGGGTAGCCAAAGCTGACCTTGAATTTGCAGTGATTGTCCTGCCTCAGCCTCCCATGTGCTGGGATTGTAGGTGTGTGCCACTATGCCTGGTTTAAAATGTTTGTTAAGTAATCATTGTTCTTTTATTAAATGAGCGCTTACTGTGTTAAAGAACTATCTGGCAATGGGTCCTCCAGGACCCTCCTGGTCTTCCTCACCTTTCCTAACCGGAAGCTTAGATAAAGCCTGGTGTGTATCGTGGCTTGGAGAGTACTTGTAGAATGAATAAAGGACACCAGATGCTAGGAGCACCTAACTAGAAACAAGACATGTGAGATTACTCAGGCAGAGGGTGAAGAGGGGCACAGGAGAATATAAATGAAATAGGATAGGGTTTTAAAGAGGAAAAAGGCACGTGTAATTGGAAAGATGGAAGATGACCTGTGGATCACGACGGGTATTTAGGGTGTTTACAAGGAAAGAAGTGAAAGGAGTGTTGCAGGCAGAGAAAGAATCACGAGCAAAAGGACAAGTGTCGGGCATGGTAGCGCATGTCTGCAATCCCAGCTCTCTTCAGGGCTGAGGCAGGACGTCATCATCTGTAGATGCCTGAACTCACCAGGGGTCCTAGAACCCCTCCTGCGCAAATACCAGGAGAGAACTATATAAAAAATACAAAACAATTATGCTTACTATGTTTTAAAAATAAACTAAAGCCAGGCAGGGTGGTGCACACCTGTAATCCCAGCACTTGGTAGGCTGAAGCAGGAGAATTTCTTGTTCAGTTAAGCCTGGACTACCCAGCAAGACACTGTCTCAAAACAAAACAAAACAAAACACTTAAATAATTAGAAATTAAAAAGCAAGCTTGAGTTACACAGAATAATTTTTTTTTTTTTTTGAGACAGGGTCTCACTTTGTAGTTCAGGCTGGCCCTGAGCTCAGCCTCAAACTCACATCACAGCAATCCCCTCCTGCCTCTGCCTCCTGAGTGCTGGGATGACAGGCGTGAGCCACCACACCTGGCATGTGGTATGTGATATTGATTGGCCCAGTATTGTATGTGGTTTCCAGGGAATCAAACCCAGGCCCTTGCGCTTGCAAGACAGGCACCAGAACCACTGAGCTAAATCCCCAGCCCTAAGAATAATTTTTTAAAACTTCTGAAAGTAAAAAAACATATTTGCTAAAATTTAAAACTCAAAATAGATGAATACAAGTTGCCTCAGCTGAGTGTCTTTAGGAGACAGGATTACAGTGAATGCTGCAGCCAAGAGCCATCCAATGGAAGGGCAGGTTCACATGAATAGGACACCAGGTCCTGTCCCACCTCAGTCCCTAAACCTGGTGCAGTGAAACTCCGGGCTCTTCCTCAAAGTCCAAACAACACAGAAGGCCATTCTGAGCCATTCAGGATGTCAAGGCAGCGCCAGGACAGTGGAACTGAAAACATTCATGGCAGAGGCCTCGGAGCTGCTGCAGAAAGTGGCCAGAACAATGGATAAGTCTGCACGAAGCAAAGGGGAGGGACTTTGTGGGGCCTCGTGGGAGTATGTCTTCCATGAACTTTAAAAATCTGAACATTCACACCTCACAAACTAGGAGATACTACACGGAAAAGGCGCTTCATACTTACAAAGGTCTCTCAAATAACTCAGCAAACAACAACAACAAATGTGGCTTTTATTGTCATCATTGTTTTCTTAACATTTGAGCATTCCTCCATAGTTTTTACTGTGCTTCCTAGTTGGTCCTTCGTAAAAGACAGGCTGGAAGAATGAATGAATGAAGGGCAGATCAAAAGAGAAAAACAAACCGGAAAAGCCCCACCTAAGCCAAATAGCATGGATTACAGAACAAGAACATCGACATCATTGACATTCTCTTCAAAGTGACAGTCAGCTTTGGTTTGTTTTGAGAATAGCTTTCAGTTCTACTGCCCAAGATGCCCTCAAACTCTCAGGCTAAAGTGACTCACCTGCCTCAGCCTCCTGAGAAGCTGGGACCACAGGAACATGCCACCCTCCTGCCTGGTAAGGGGCAGCTTTTCTAAGGCAGGAGCATGGTACCTGTGGAAGGTCTCAAGCACACACAACGTGCAGGCTCAGGGCTCAGAGTTCCAGCTCCAAACCGCGCCAACAGCCCCTGGTAGGCCAGGGTGGACATCAGTGACGGTAGCTCTTTCCCAGGCAGGAGGAGCAGAGAGGGGAAATTACCACTGAGGAGCCCCCGCGGGGTCCCATGGTGGGGTCCCCCACTCCTGGCGTGCTGTGACCTGAACACAGCTCAGATTCCGCTCTCCTTGGCCTGTTGGCATTTTAAAATTTCTATCACTCTGTTTGCTATTCTGCTGGCTTATTGCCCTGGCAACCAAGGGGCCATCACAGACAAGGTACAATGGTTTGCTACCACTCTCATCCTCGGGGGGGGCGGTGAGGGGGCGTCACAATGCCCCACTTGTGTACATTACAACAAGGGCACCTAGCTGATCCCAGGCTGGACTCGGAGGAAGATGTCTCCTGCTGTCTCCGAGAAAAGTCTAAGGAGCGCAGTGCTGGCAAAGCCATATCGGGAACCCACTGGACAGTGGCTCGTCCTCTGTCTCCTGTGGACCGGGCACCATGGTTGCTTACCTACCAGGTGGCAGCCGCCTCATCTGTGCTGCAGGCCGCGGTGGTCCTGGGTGTGACCGGAAGGGACGTCTTCTGCCCCCTGGGACATGCCCTCCAGCACCCTGCGGAGCCTCTGCATCCCTAGGGAGGGGAGCGAGCGTCTCAGTCAGCCCTGGTGGCTGTCAGGGGTGAAGGGCACAGCCCTGAGGGGACGGGAAGGTGGCAGCTCACCCAGGTGAAGCCGGTGGGGCTTGTCTGTGAAGACCACACGGAACCAGCCCGGCTCCTTACACTGGAAGACCTTACCGCAAGTCAGCAGCACCTTGCTGTCCAGGAAGCGGCGCCAGAGCAGCGCCTCCTCCTCAAAGGTGACCTGGGGGAGGTACTGGGGCGGGCGGGCGAGGCTCAGGACACAGGCAGGTGCCCTCACCTGGGGAGGAAGCCACGCCACCTGCCTCTACCTACTTTACCTTTCTCAGGTCCACCCAGAGGAAGAAGCCTGCACCCCCACTCAGGAAGGGGATGCCCAGGGCCCGGAGCTCTTCGGAAACGTAAGTGTAGGCTGCCTTGAGCCGGGTGTGGTATTCCGGCAGATACACTCGGCTGATCCAGTCTGGGGGACAGAAGCCAAAGATAAACCCCTCGTGCCCACTCCCTTGGGCTGTCTGCACTGGAAAGACCAGGCAAGTCCGTCCTCTATCCCGCTGGTGGGGCTGGAGACTGGCAGGTTCCGGATACGCTGGGAACTTTTTTTCTTTCTGTTTTTTCTTTTGAGACAGACTCTCATTATGTAGCCCAAGCTGGTCCCAAACTCAAAGGGATCCTCCTGCCTCAGCCTCTCAAGTGACACCACCGTGCCCCACCCACGGGGTGGTGACCATCAAGGTCAGTATCTAGGGGCCAGTCTATGTTTGCTAAGTGTGGTTTAACTTCCACAGGAGAGGCCAACTGGTTTTGTGAAGAGTCAGAATCGTCTTCCGTTCCACCAGCAAAATGCGAGTTCCACCTGCTCCACCTTCGTTTCCACACTTGATACTGTCACCATTTTTTAAAAATAAATTCTAGCTATAGTAGTGGGTGTGTATCTGGTCACGCTCCTTATCTCTACCCAATAGGGGATACAGCAAATGTTGTTTCCTGCTCCCAGGAAGGTCTGAGCGAGATGATTCAACAAAGGCCTCTGTGGGGCTCAGTGAGTCGGGGCCATGACTGTGAGCTCAGCCCCCAAAACCAGCCATCTGTACCTGAGAGCAGGATAGATCTGCAGCTGCAGACTGACCTCCATTATAATAGTGCTTGTTTAGTGACATCTTGTTTTTTTTTTTTAAGTCCTCACAGTTGACAATAATGAACTCGTGTTTTATTATTCTTCCCCTTAATTCGAATCATGCTATTTTGGTCAGGTTGGTGTGGAAGCCCTGAGCTCAAGAGATCCTCCTATCTCAGCCTCCAAAGTAGGTAGGACTACAGGTACTCAGCCCGGGCCAGGTGCTGTGCCAACTGAATTATAAATCCCACTCACCCTACAAGACAGGCACCATTATCTGTTTTACAAATCAAAAAACTGAGGCACAGGTAGAGGAAGGGATATGATACACAGCCAGGAACTGACCAGGTCTCAGACACCCGAGAGCCTCACTGGCTGGTCCCGGACAGAAGGCTCCCTCTCCCTCCTTCAGATCCCGAGCCCAAGTAGTCACCGTGGTCCCGAAGCAGCTGGGCCATCTGGTACTGCAGCAGGCCACTTAGGCCGTGGTAGCGGCAGAGGGAAGCCACCGCTGCAGCCACGTCCGCGTTCTGTGTGTATAGCGTGCTAAAGCGGAGCCCGGACATCCCGAAGTCCTGCAGAAGGGAGCGCGCTAGGCCGTGGCCAGCTGGTTCCATCCCACCTGCTACCCCTCTCCTGCGCCCCCGGACAGGACTCACCTTGCTGGTGGCCCACATCACGTGGGTCCTCTGGGGGTCGGGCAGCCTGCAGAGAGCACAACGTGGGACGGAAACAGCTCAGCACCAAGGGCCGATGCATCTGCTGCGACCATGACGTGATGAACGAATCCATCCGCCTCTGACCCTATTCCCACCCCTTGCACCCCCCCCCCCACCAACATCCTTAAGAGCAGGAAGCAGCAAACAAGAGCCCCAGGCCACATCCCGTCTGCGACCTATTTTCTAGAGTTTCACCAGGACAGAGATGTGCAGTTGTCCATAGCATCTACAAAAGACTTCAGTGAGAGGCTACGTGGTAAAGCCTGAAATACTGACCATCTGGCCCTTTGCAGTTTTCTATCCCCTGATGTACAAGGTAGCTGGTGTCACTTCTTCCAAAGACCTCCCTGTCCAGTCGCAGGAGGCCATGCCATCTAGGATACTACTAGGACTTACAACCAGATGCGCTGCAAACCAGGCTTTCCAAAGGTGAGGGGAATATGGCTGTGCTACAGCTAGACATCGCTGGCAGGCGGGGCCTGGTCACTGGAGGCGGGGCCTGGCCAGTCGGTCTGATTTTCCAAGGCTGCTAACCACAGGTCATGGACAAGTCACCACTTCTGTGTCTCACTTGCCTAATACACAAGGTGAATGTGAGAGACTGCACACATCTCCGCTCTACAGAGCTTCCTGAGGCTGAAGACAGAGCCGGCGGAAAGGGCACAGAAGGTAGAGAAGGTCAAATCTACAGCCCTCACCAGCGATCAGGCCCAAGCATTTCCAATGGTGCTTCCGTTACAAATTCTATGCTTACACTCACTCTAACAAAAATCTTATTATTATCATTGACAACACTAGGGATGGAACCTAGAGCCTCCACACTGAACTACATCCCTAGAAAATGCAGCCCCCCCCCCCCTCTTTCTGAGACGAGGTAAAGTCGCCCAGATTGGATTTGAACTTGCAATCCTCCAGCCTGAGACTCTCAGACAGAGGACTGGGATTACAGGCGTGCACCACCCTGCCAGTCTCAAAGCTCACTATAAATACCAGGAAGTGCTTGGCACATGCAAGGAACTCCATATTTATTTTCTAAATGAATGAACAAGAGAGTGAATAATTAAACTGAAGCTATCCTGAAGAGGAAGGGAACAGAAAAAGAAACAAGTCCGCCTCCCAGCCCGAGCCCAACCCTGCCGCTGCCTCCAGGAATCCTGCGGCCTCCCTCAGAGCTCTCAGAATCATCTACCCGTCCTGCTCCTTGGGGACTGTGGACCAGCCCCAGCCACAGAGAGGCCATGGCAGTGAGGAGCGGGCCAGGGGCCTCCGGGACAGAGCCTCACCTCTCCAGGCTCAGGACGCTGTGGTACTCAAGCGACGCCTCGAACACAGACAGCATGTAGATCTCATCCATGATCACGTGCAGCTTGTGCCTGCGGTGGGTGGGGCTGGGTGTGAAGGACATGTGTGCCCCAGGGTGCAGCAGCACGGACCACAGCGCACCAGGAATACCGAGGGACCACGGTCTAGCCCAGGGTGACTATACTCTGTCTGCCAGGAACACCCCACTTTTCTCTATTTTTGCAAACAAACAGCCACCCGTGCAAAGTTGGTGATGCTGGGGCTTTTGAAGGGATGCCGGGAAAGGGCACATTTAGATACCAGGGGTGAAGTCGCGAGAACCAGGGTTCGAGCTCAGCCCCAGTCCTGACTTGACTACTCTAAGGCTCCATGCACTGGTGTAATAATGGCATCTACTCTTGATGGGCAGTTCCAGACTGGGAAAAGGCACAGCATATAGTGTTCAGGATGGCACTGGGCCCTAGCATATGCAATCAATGATATAGCACAACTGTAATCCCAGCACTCTGGGAGGCTCAGGCGGGAGGATCACTGCAAGTTCAAGGCCACTTAGGGCTCCAAAGGGAAACCCTGTCTCAAAAAACCAAAACAAAACAAGGGCTGGGGATGTAGCTCAGCAGAGCAGTGTTTGTCCAGGAAGTGCAAGGCTCTGGGTTTGATTCCCAGTATCAAAAAAAAAAAAAAAGATACTTCTTGATATAAAATTATAAAATGGAAGAGAGAGAAAAAAGAAAAACAGCAACTCACAAGCTCCTACTTCTTGCCCCACTGCCAGAAAGAGCCAAGGCTCCTGAAGGGGCTGAAGAGGGCGCATGGGCTGGTACCAGAGTTCCCAGCTCCCCACGTGCTTCCTTCAAGGATGGAGAACTCACCTCTCAGCAAATCCCAGGAACTCCTGCAGCTCCCCTGGGGAGTAGATGCTGCCCAGCGGGTTGTTGGGGTTGATGAGGATGAGGGCTTTGATTGTCACACCCTGAAACCATCCATGGGGAGGAAGCCTCAGTCCCTCTCCAAGGCCAGAGCCCCTCAGCACCCCCCCAGGACTTATCATTGGGTGACGCCCGAGGACACACGTGGGGGACACATCCACCACCCCTTCGAAGCACAAAGGAAGGACACAGACTTCCGTCTGCTATGAGAAGATCAACAAGGAGCCGGGCAGCGGGCGGGGGGCAGGGGGGCATGGGGGATGCCCCAGTGCAGCCTGAATGGCCGGTGTTGTAAGAATGTTAGACAGAGGTCTGCGCTTAGCAGATTCCTATCAGCTCAAACACCAAGGTGAAATAAACCAAGCAGGCGGATAGGGGCCAGGGAAGGGGGTCCCTGGATCACTCCCTGACTTTCCTAGGAGGCCCCAGGTCCCCACAAGTGGACAGGGCCACCCATCTGAATGTCAGAGGACCCTAAGCTAAGCTCTCGCCTCCTGTGTTCCACATTGGCCCCTGGAGCAGAACAGAGGGCTTGGGAGAGCAACGTTTTAAAGAAGCCCCAAATGGATCCTCTCCACACTGAGGCCTGAGGGTCTCTTTCCAATGGGAAGACCCCCCCACCTGGCCCCACAGTAGTTCTGCGCTGCTCTCCCACCCACATGTCCCCTGTCATGGGTCACCAAGCTGGCTCCCAGGAGATCAGCCACACACAGAAGAGGGGTGCATGTCCTATAGACCCCCCACCCACCCAGCCCTGGGTCTGAAGAAACCCCAGACCTCAGCTCTAGCTCCTTGCAGGGCCAACTCCAGTTTGTCCAACGTGAGCTGGAAAGGGCGGGTGTCCTGCCCGGTGACCTGGAAGAGAACCATCACAGCCACCAGCAGACTCAGGGCCCCCAAACCTACACGCCCCGACACCTCGTCCCTCATAATCTCCAGCTCTGTCTTCCCACCGTCCCCACCGAGCCTCATCCCAGAGAGCCTGGGGTCCTCACAGTGAATCCCAGGACTCCCCTTCCACACTCTCATTTCTGGGGGTGGCTTTTGGCTTCTATCTGGAATCTCTGAGGCTGAAGGCCGCTGCCATGTGATAACAGAAAGACTGCTGTCTCTGCATCGCCACTCCAGGGCCCTTGGCATGGACTCCCTCCCATGCCACCCACACACTGAGGCCCAGGAGACTTGGCCTAGGGAGGCCCAGGCCACCAGGGCTGGGCAGACGTTCTTACCGCACTGTCCAAGTAGACATAGACCAGGCGGACATTGCCATAGAGATAGACGTGCTGCGTGATGGCTCCGTAGTAAGGGGTGGGGATCAGGAAGGCCTCTGGGGAAGGAGCAGGCCAGGCTGTCATCCCTGGCCGAGACACCCCAGACTGTGCATTGGCCCCAGTGCATGGAGGAGTTGTTCCACTCCCGACCCCCAGAATGCTAAAGCCTGACCCACTGAGACTGGTCCCTTTCCTAGCACAGTTCTCCACGACCTCATCAGGGTTACATCCAGAGAAGCCCACTGTAAAGTGAAACTATCATTAAGTCAAAAATGCATTTCGTCAGTGCCAGGCGTGGTGGTGCACACCTGTAATCCCAGCACTCAGGAAGCTGAGGCAGGAGGAGCAAGGGGAATGTAAGACCAGCCTGGACTACTTAGTGAATTCTAAGGTCAGCCTGGACCACACAGTGAGACCCTGGCTCAAAAAACTTAAATGAACAAGTAAACAATTTTTTTCAAAAAACTACGCTGTATCCACCTAACCAAGGGAGCCTCCCATCCCCGCCCCGCCAGTGGCATGTAGAGCAACATGACGGTGTGGGGCTGATGGAGACACACAACTCCCTGCCACGCCGAGCACAAGAACATACCCCAACACATCCTGCCGGCCAGGGAAGAGAGCAACTCAGAAAAGTACAGCTGCTGCTAACTGTGTATTACCTTCCCATCACCTGCGAGTCAAACAAGCCTAAGTCAAAGCATCGCAAGGTGGGACATCTACAATTCATGGTGGCATGAGAACTGTACCACGCCTTGACTGGCATCCTGTCTGTTCCCCACTGGCACTGTCCGAGGCATGCACCTTCGTCACCCGGAGCCACAGGGTCCCTGCTCTGGATGGTTCTAAATTGGGTAGGAAACTCTGGGAAATCTCAGAATCAATCTTTTACAATGCAAATCCCAATGACGAGCTCTCTGAGGGACTTTGAGAAGTTACAGAACCTCTGGGCCTCACTTGCTTCATCTATAAAAACAGGGAGAGCTGTGTAGATACATCCTGCCTTGGTGGCGAGAGGGCTAAATGGCGTCCTCTGTGCACAGCCCTATACCAAGGCCTGCAGCTAGTGTGTGTACGGTCAGTTGATGCTACTCACATCTACTGTTATCAGTTAAGCTATCATGACTGCTCCTGTGTCCCTTACACCCAGGATCCTTTCACCATGACCATTTCTTATACCTTCGTGGCTTGCTTTGTTTTGTGTTATTAGGGACTGAACTCAAGGCCTTTCCATTGATCTACATCCCCAACCTTTTTTAAAATTTTTATCTTGAGACAGAGTCTCACTAAATTCCTAAACTGTCCAGGTTGGACTCAAACCTGCAATGCTCCTGCCTCAGCCTCCCAGAGTGCCAGGATCACAGCATATGGCACCATGCCTGGCTCCCAGGGCTCTTGGAGCAGGCCCTGCCAGTGGTTTACTGGACAGCCATTTGGATTTTCTGTCTTGCTAAGTGAAAACCAGATTTTCAGCCAGGACCAGCATCTGTCCCAGGAAGGCAGTTCTTCCTCCTGCCGGGAGGGGTGAACTATGTTTGGTTTGAGCCAACTCTGGCCCCAGCATGTGCGGCCCCAGGAGAGAGCAGGCCTCAGAGCACTTACCCCCCACCTCGCACAGCACTGTGGCCAGAGCCGAGAAGACAGAGGCACAGCCGTTCAGGATGACCACCTGGAGGGACAGTTCAGGGACAAAGGTGGCTAATTTGGTAGGGAGGGAGCACACACAGCCTCTGTCCAGGACAGCACAGAAGAAGAAGCAAGCAGATCCTCCCTCAGTGCCCTCGGGCTCTCTGACCTCCAGCTAAGCTCAGCAAGACCCAGGGAGCGGGTCCCTCCTGAGGCCAGAGGCAAGGGGCCAGGGAGGGTCTAGCACAGTATAGGGCAGAAATCTAGCCGGGTTCTCATCGAGCTTGGGGTAAGAAGCTGGGAGGTGACCCTCCTGCTCCGGCCTCTTTGAAACAAATCAAGACAAGTGCACAACAGACCCAAGCCCTGGCGCCCCTAAAGCTGGGGAACAGGTCAGCCGAGCAGAGGAGGGACTACTCACATTGTCTGGCTTGAGGGGTGCTGGGCTCTTGGAATAGTAAGACAGAAACTTGGCCACTTCCTCCCTGAGGCTAGAACAAGATAGGCAGATGTATGGGCAGGGCTTGCTGGAGGGTCCCCAACCCCGGGCCCCCTGGGGCTGCCCTGCAGTGTCCTTCTTGTCTTCCCCATGGGGAGTGGGGTCAAGACCTGTCTTCAGAGGGCACCCCTTCCCTCACACTCCCACTATTCTGGTTCAGATCCAGAAATCTGCACCCTGCACTCAGAGCAGGGGCTTTTGGAAAGTGCCTAAATTGTGGGCCCACTACGCAGCACTCCTGGGAGGGGTCATAATAGATTAACTCATAGCTTTTGGTGCGGTCAGGAGGCGGGGCCTGGCCCTGGGGGCGTGGCCTGGAAGGTGGATCTCCCTCCCTGGCTCCTCCCTTCTCCCCCTGCTTCCTGTCCACCATGAGGTGTGTAGCCGACTTCTGCTGGGTCCTTCTGCTACGTTTATTGCCTTGGAGCCAGCCAAACCAGAAGCCAAATAAACCTCCCCTCCTCCACATTGTGGGTGTCAGTATTTTGTCTCAGTGACAAGAAACCGCATGTTCTGCTAACGTAGTTTCATTATCAGTGGCTCTGATGCTCAGGCTGCCTTATCTGGGGTATCAAATATAACGCTAGCCCAGCATTGAGGTGCACACTTATCATCTCAGCACTCAAGAGGCTGAGGCAGGAGGATCAAGAGTTTGAGGCCAGCCTAGACTACATGGTGAGTTCAGTGCCAGCCTGAACTATACCGTGAATCTCTGTCTCACAAAAGCAATAAACCCTAGTTAGACATAGATCTGGGTAATAATAATAATAAACATTATTATTTAAAAGTAACTTATGATTCTTTTTTTTTTTTTTTTTTGATACAGGGTCTCACTTTGTAGTTCAGGCTGGCCTTGAGCTCAGCCTCAAACTCACATCACAGCAATCCTCCTGCCTCTGCCTCCCAAGTGCTGGGATTACAGGCGTGAACCACCATGCCTGGTACTGTGGTATGTGGTACTGATTGCTGCTGGGCATGAGTTTCCACACCCAGTATGGTATATGGTTACTGGAGAATCGAACCCAGGCCCTTGCACTTGCAAGACAGGCGCTAGAACCACTGAGCTAAATCCCAAGCCCAATAACTTATAATTCTTATTGCTAACACTTATTAAACATTTAACTTATACAGGTGTTACTTGGAGGGTGTTATGCTGTGACTACTATTGGTTTATTTCCATTTCAGATAAAGAAACTGAGGTTTGAAGGAAGCAAGTCACTGGCTGAGTCTGTCCCCGAGCCCAGCGTTTTGAGAGTATTGTGCTTCGGCCTGGAGACCATAATGTTACATGAAATAAATCAGACCCACAAGCCTCAGTAGCACATGGTTTCTCTTATAGGAGAAGTCCAAAGTATAAATAAAGAGCAAAATATGAGATACATCAGGCTAGGGGTGTGGCTTAGTGGCACTGTGACTGCCTGGCAAGCCCAAGGTCTAAGTTAAAAAAAAAAAAAAAAAGATACACTGATCTTTTGCAAAAGAGAAGAGGACCAAGAAATGGAAGGAGGGGAGAGAAAGGGGTGAAAAAAAAACAAAACAAAGAAGTGTGCCAACTCCCCACAAAGAATGTGAGCATTATGTACCAAAAACATGTTGACGAAAACGGAAATAGAAAAACAGAATATGTGCTCTGGGATCGGGGCTGGGGCCAAGTCCTGCTGAGCTGCTTGCTCACCCAGTCCACATTAGGACGAGGGTCAGCCTCTACCTCATCTAACGGGGACAAACAGCCAGGCCAGCCGGCTGCTCCGATGCTGACTCTGGCTTCTCTAAAACTCCTGAGAGAGCCGGGACGGACTCCTTGCCAGCAAACCCTCCAATGCCTCAGACTGAGGTCCTGGAACTCAAGATGGAGACCTGAGACGAGGCTGGGACAGGCAGGGGACCCATGAGCACCAGGCTCCAGGACCAGGCCCTCAGCCTGCCGCCGCCGCTGCTGGAGCTGGACAGCGCTCTGACGTGGGGCTGTCCTGGGCCTACAGGACCAGGCTCTGCCACTGAGACCAACATCTCCTCAGTGAGACAGTCCTAACGTGGCCATGCTTCTCCTTCACTCCCAGGGAAGCCAAACCGCCCTGCTGAGACGCGCCGGCCTAAGGCAGCTACTCACAACGGATGTCCCCTCCAGTCGGGGTACTGCAGCAGGGCCGGCTCCACCTGCAGCATGTCGCTCTGACTCAGCTGCAGACAGGAGGGAAGAGCAGGCTTGGGACTGGCTCTGCTGTCTGTACCGACATAGTGCCAGCCCTCGTGCCCACTTAGCGGATGAGGAAACTGAGGCTCAAAAAAGGGAGGGACTCTGCCAAAGCCACAGTCAGCAGTGGTCCCATTCCCACACCCTGGCCAAGGCAGTGTTTTCCAGACCCTCCCCTTGTGAACAGGGCCCTCGGGCACCACAGGTACAGGACTGAAGGCGGGCAGAAGACATGGGATTATGAGGCGGAGGCAGGAGGAAGAATGGGCATCAGCCTCGTCCCTCCCTTCCACTGCCCCGGGGACCTGGTCACCTGTGCTGTCGAGCACTTGATAAGTGTCTTGTTTACTCATTTTAAAGACGTGGTATGAAAGACATACACCAAATACATCAACCATTTTTATACTGGTTAATGTGGAAATGATCACATTCTGGATAGATTAGGTAAATGACATATATCATGAAATTAATTTTACCATGGTTTTTTTAAATAGAAAAGTTAAAATTATGTCTGTGTTTCCTATTTATTTCAGGGCACAGCTGCCTTAGCAGGAGCCGGCTTTAAATAAAACCTGTTTAAGAGCCACTTCCGCCAGGTGCGGTGATGCACACAGGTAACTCCAACACCCTGGAGGCTGAGGCAGGAGGATAGCAAATTCCAGGCCAGCCTGGGTGACATAGCAGGACCCTGTCTCAAAAATTCAAAATAACCACAACAATAAAAGTCCTGCTTCCCACAGGCCCTGCTCTTTGGGGCCTGATTTTTTTTTCCTTTGGAAGGATGTCCCTTGGAGTTGAAGCATGGCTTTCTCTACAACACGGCAGCCTTGACAAACAACCATGTGCTCAAGAAATCTCCTTAGGAAGTTGTCAGGAAGTTTGCAAGTTGTGCTAGCAATAGCCATTTTTAACAATGAATATGAACTGACAACTAAGTAAACTATCTTAAAAGCAAAGGGGACAATGCAAACATCATCGCTTCCTGTGTGTCCCACGCCAGACTGTCACCAGTGCTCTCCAGGTTTGCTGTGTCTTCGTGGTGGCCTGGTGAGAACACCACACCACCTGTGCTACCGCCCTTCCCTTCCGGCCTTGTCGTATCAGTAGCTGCTGAGCCATTCACACTACGGGAATCGGCAAAGCTACAGCTAGGCCCGCGTGCTGTCAGCCATTAAATGCACCCTGCACCAAGCAGTTCCCTCTGAAGTCAGGGACTGGCAAACAGGGGACCAGAGAAGGGGCAGAGCCCGAGGAGTGAAAATTGGGATCAGCGAGGAAGTGACCCGCCTGGGATCACACGGGAAGCGGTCCCCAAGGCTTCCTGGGACCTGGTCCCCACCCAGGGCAAAGGAGACCCACAGCAGGGTCCTGTGGGGGAGCCTTTCCAGGAGAAGCCACGCGGCACGGGCCACACACTCACCCGTCTGGACAGCAGGTCAAAGCAGAGTTTGTTCTCACTGGTGCCCAAGTTAATGATGCCCTGGGGACAAGAGGCACAGAAACGAGGGTGAGGTAGATCTATATCAGTGTCAGTGTCACCTTCAGAAATCCAAACAACATCCCGTAATACCTGATCTTCTCCCCCCACCCCCACGGAGCTTTTTCTTTTCTTTTTTCCAGACAGTGTCTCAGACTATGTAGTTTAGGCTAGATTTGATAACTCATTATGTACCCTAGGCTGGCTTTGAACTCATAGTGATCCTCCTGCCTCAGCCTCCCAAAGGCTGGGATCATAGCTGTGCACCTGCACACCCAGTTACCAAAAGACATGTATTCTCCTGGGTGAGGAAAGAGTCTAGAACACTTTCCCTTACATTTGGCCAGTAGCTATGACAGTCAGAGCCCCAGCCTCCCCATGCCCCATTCCTCCACCCTAAACGTATCAGGTAGGGAACTTGGCTTTTTTCCCAGCACCTAGAACAGCGCTAAGACAGGGCAGATGCTCAGCCAATAAAGACTTTGAAAAGGGGCAGCTCACTGACCTGTATTTCTAATTATAGCTTATAACGCTGGGGGCTAATAATAAAAGCAGCTACCACTTATTCAGTATTCTATGTAGAAAGTCATGTGCTAATAATATTATATACTTGATCTCATTTAATCTTGACTCTTCCATATAGTAGTAGGACATTATTATCCTATTTTAGAGATAAACTGAGTCTCAAAGAGGTTAAGTAATTCAGTAAACTACAGCCCACAAGCAACCAGTTGAACAACTGAGTTCCATTCCAGGTCCACAGTCGAACAGCTAGGGCCAGGGAAGTAGCTCAGTGGTAGAGCACTTGCCTCGCTTAGGCAAGGCTCTGGGTTCAAAGTTCAGCACAGCACACTCACAAAATCCAAGTTGACACTTGGCGCTGTGGGTCAGAATGATAGCATTCTGCAGGGTCTTCAGTCCCCCCCACAAATCAAGGCCCCGTGTCCCTGCACTGGCGTGGAGGCTGGTGTTGTAGCAGGGAACAGAGCTCCTGTGTGATGTAACAGGCCTATCTCTGAGGCGCGCCAGAAGCCTCCTTTCAGACAGGAGTAAAGGAGATGCTTCCGCAGGTGTCAAACTGGGGACCCGCCCTGCAGTTCCCTCCCGGTTAGGATGGGGGGCGCTTGACTCACATTGGGGTTTTTGTCCTCGTCATACACGTCCATGTGGTAGGTCCTGTAGCCCTCCTCCGCCGAATCCCAGAACCATTTGATAACTCTGCCCCTGGAGGACAGATAGGAGCTGTCCGAGGAGAACATGGCGATGGGATCCCCCACTCCATAGAGGCCTGGCAGCTTCCGGTCTGGTTTTCCCGGACCTTCTCCTTCCCGGACAACCTGGTAACTGCTGGCCACGTTCTGCGTGGTGCCCGAGCCCAGACGGATGGCAGGCGCCTTGGATTCCCTCGGAGGAAGAGAGGACATCTGCAAAAAGATAACACTCCGTGCTCAAGGGAGTCCACAGCACCAAGCACCGCAGATCAGTTGGAGTCACAAGGTTCCTGAACTCTTAACTCTTGTTCGTTCCTGTTTTTCTGATGTTTTGTTTTGTTTTGAGGCCAGCGCTTGCTATGTTATTCAGGCCATCCTCAAACTCCTGGGGTCCCTTGAGCCTCCTGTCTCAGCCTCGCTGATAGCTGACTGAGGCAAGATCTGCCTCGATAGCTACTGAGTCACCTGCCACCTCAAGTTTTTGCTTTCTGAGTCCCTTACTGATTGTAACTGTGTGTGCTGTCACTATTACAGGCCAGGGATTGCACCTGCTACACTTGAAAATGACTTAAACGTGTTCCGTCTCTGTAGGACCTTTTCATTGTGCGGCACAAGGGGTCGCCACTGATGTTTGCCCACCCACACTGGCCTCAATTTCCAAAACGCAGCTTAAAATCTGCCAAGCAGGTCCTTCCCCGGGATTCCTGGGTGTCCTGTGCTTTAGAGAGGTCTGGGGCCCGCGGTGATGGGAACTCGAGGAGGGGGAAGCGGAGTTCCGGGGCCCTGGAGAAGCCGGAGCTTCCCTCCGCAGTCCGGGATCCCAGCTGCACCGAGGATGTATCCCTCCCCACGCAACGGGCAGCAGTGAGGCTGTGCGCGCTGTAAGGCGCTTGTCACGGGGGACTAGACCAATCCTGGCTCGTGGCCACCATTCGAAAGATTGAGTCATTTTATCTGAAAGCCGTGCCGATCTTCCTGTTCCCAAGTACAGGCCTGTGCGCGAGATGATCAGTGTGCAACCCAGACACAGCCAGGGTTTTGTTGTGCTTTGCGAATCTGGGGTGGGGTGGGAGTGTCTCTGTCCCTGTCCCTGTCCCCTGTGCTCACCTCGGCTCCTCCTCGGGACAGCCCGGGTCTGAGTGGGGGCGGGGTGGCCGCGCGACCGGGCTGGAGTCAGGCGACCGCGGGCGTCAGCACCCCGAGGGCCCCTGCTGGCCGGGGACGCCTCGCGAGACACTGCTCGGGTTTCCCGGCGCAGGAAGTGAGACCGAAGGGCAGAGCCTGGCAAAACGCGCGGGGGAGCCCGGCCGCTGCCTGAGTGCAAAGCAGGGGTCGCACCCGCTCCGAGACGAGCGATGGGACCCTGGCGCCTGACCAGTGTCCCCGCCCTCCGTCCGGCACCTCCCCCGGGTGAGGACCCTGCGATCCGCCTGCCCGAGCCGCGCGCTTCCGGGACCGCGACAGCGCTGGGACGGCTCGCCGTTCGCTCTCCAGGCGAGGTCGCCCGCGTGAGGCCCGCAGCCGGGCGGCGCACACGTGGACACCGCCAGGGCCAGGCCTCCCCGGCCGCCCAGGCGAAACAGCCCAGGCAGCGCGAGAGGAGAAAGGACAGGGACCCAGGGCTCCGCCCGCACAGCCCGGCGCCTCCCTCCGCCTCCCGCATTAGCCCCTGAGTTTTCCAAGGGGAGAAACAGAAGCTCAATCGCAGCTGTTTTTGAGTAGTCTTGTTGGGTTTAGGGTCTGGGGCAGTACTGGAGGATTCAACCCGGGGTACACTCCTTCCCCTCAGCGTCTTTAATTCCTCGGACAGAACTTCGCTAGATCCGCTAGGCCAAGCTGGAACGGTCCATCCTCCTGCCTCTGCCTCCCAGACTGCTGTGGGGGGGCCCCACCACGCCCTGAGCAGTGTGCTCTTGCACTTGGGGACACCAAGGAACAGAGTCGCTCTCAAAGAGGGGGCTGTGAATCCTCGCTTATACCACGTCTTTAGCTAAGAACAGTAGGTTCTAGAGAAGTGACAGGAGAAAAGGACCCGGGAGTGTCCAAAGGCGTGGGCGGCTGGGAGCTGGCCCTGCGTCTGCAGTGTCCGCTTTGTCCTCTGGAGGGACAGGAGGCCGGAGGGTGAGAGTTCTCTGGGAATGGATGCCAGGGTGCCCAGGCCCCACTGGAGGAGCCGCCACTTCTGAGGGTCTTCCGTGGAAAAGGACTCAAGCGGACTCCCCAGTGAAGGCGTGGCTGGGAAGGCTGACTCTGGCTTCTCCCTCTTTGTCCCGGGAAGGAGTTCTGTTTGTTTGGATGAGTCGCCTTAAGGGGGCGGCTTTGCGCAAATCACTGTGGGATGCTTGTAAACCAAGTTATCCTACCTGGCTGGCATTTGCCCCCTTGGAAACCCAAGACACACGCGCATGCGCTCCCTGGCGGTGACCTCTCGGTATTGATAGATGGCCCTGACTCTGAAGGGTGAATGAATGAATGCTCATCAGCAAGCTGGAGGCGGAGGGATTGGGAGAGGAGGAGGAGGATCGATTTGTCACAAATAAATCAAGGATTGGAGCCCCTCACTGGGGGTGATGGGATGGGGTGGAGTACTTTTAGTCATGGAAGAGTAAACAAAGCTTTTCTACCTTTGCCAGGCAACAAAGAACGACAATTTGATTTCAAGATCTTGATTGGCATTCCAAAATATAGAGGAAAAGCAGGCTTCGGTTCTCCTCCCATGTACCCATCACACAGGTCACTTCCAGGGCCCCACACCCCACCAGCAGGCAGTCCTGTAGGACACCAAGCTGAGTTTCCTGCCATTGGATTCTGACACTGTCTACACAGAGTCAGAGCCCACCTGGTGACAGCTGAGCCCCACAAGGCTTCCCCGCCTCTGACACCAAGTCCAGGCCTCTGGAAGTTCTGAGGACACATTTATACCTAACTGACTTTTTTTCTTTCACCGAACATCCCAAGGTCATGCAATGAAGAAAGGACACATTTTTCCAGTGATGCGGAAACAACCGAATATCTATAGGTTGAAAAACCCTGATCTCTACCTCACATCATAGGCAAAAATTACTGGAAATGGTTCATAGGCCTAAACAGAAAAAATATAACTTACACTTCCAAAGGAAAAAAAAACTTTGTGGCCAAAAATCTTAGACTAGATGTAAACAGAAAAGATACGTTAAACTTTCAAACTTTTGCTATTATGAAAATGAAAATGAGGGTACAAGATCAGGAGAAAGTATTCACAACACATATATTTACCTAACACAGGTGTGTATTGAGTGACAGTGTTGTCAGACACATCACAAGAGATAGGAATGGACATGACACACCTCAAAAGAGACTCATCGCAGAACTGTAGCCAGATGATTGGAGTCTAAAACTGAATGACCTCTGTATATACTAGTAAAAAGACTTAAAAGTTATTGATAATATTAAATGTCAAGAAAACACCCAAAACTTTGGTACATGGCTGGTGGGAATGTCAAATGATAGCCACTTTGGAAAATTAGTAGGATATTAAACATATAATGACCCAAATATTCTTCTGCTAGAAGTTTCCTTGAGAGAGTGGAAATCCATGACCACAAAAAATACTTGTGCCTAAACGTTCATAAGTTTTATTCATGATTTCTGGTTTCACACCAGAAATGATCCAAATGTCCGTGGATAAACGTACAGGCTATGATATTTTTATGCAATAGGGTACCCTTCAGCATTAAAAGTGAATGAACCAGACCAGGGATATAGCTCAGTGGTTCCAGCGCCTGTCTTGCAAGCGCAAGGGGTTCGATCCTCGGTAACCACATAACAATACTGGGCTTGGAGACTCATCCCAGCAGCAACCAGTACCACATACCACAGTACCGGGTGTGGTGGCTCACGCCTGTAATCCCAGCACTCGGGAGGCAGAGGTAGGAGGATGGCTGTGATGTGAGTTTGAGGCTGAGTTCAGGGCCAGCCTGAACCTCAAAGTTAGACCCTGTCTCAAAAAACCTAAAAAAAATGTGAATGAACTACTAATTTATGTCACTATATGCTGCATGAATACATGGAGTTCTAAACTGGCAGAATTAATTTATGGGGAAGTGTGGCGCAAGAATTACTCAAAAATTTTCTTTGTCCAGATACTTTCTTGACATTAGAATAGGTCCATTTTCAAATTTTCAAAAATCTAGCCAAGTAATCAGCAAATATCAAGTTTTTCAAACTTGGCTTTATTTGGAGAGGAAAATACAAGGTTGTCTCCATTTTAACCTATAAAAGTCTACTAAAATTCTCCTTTGCAGGTGCTATAATGCTAGAAAATCTTTATAGATCCCCTGATAGCCTGAAGGATGGTCTGAAAAAGAATTTTCTAAACGCGTTTTTTGAGACAGGGTCTCACTTTGTGGTTCAGGCTGGCCCTGAGCTCAGCCTCAAACTCACATCACAGCAGTCCTCCTGCCTCTGCCTCCCGAGCACTGGGATTACAGGCGTGAGCCACCACACCCGGTGCTGTGGTATGTGGTACTGATTGCTGTTCAGGGTGAGTCTCCACACCCAGTATTTTATGTGGTTACTGGGAATTGAACCCAGGTCCTTGTGCTTGCAAGACAGGTGCCGGAACCACTGAGCTAAATCCCCAGCTCTAAATGCCTATTTTTTAAGAGGAAATTTTATTGAGAGACAGCTTCTGAAAGAGCCCAAAGGGAAAAGGAGGGGAGGTGCCCACATTTTTAGATTTGGAAACTGTGTTAGCTGCCCGCTTTCAAAGTGTGAGGTGACTTTGCTTGTGTGCCAACAGAGAGGGCTCTGTGCCCCCACCATGGGACACATGCCACAGGTTCACCACCACCCCATAAATGGTGGTGGTCACAGTTCTGCTAGGTGCAGACCTTCTGTGCTCAGGTACAAGAGGGCCTTGTGGGAAACTCCTACGAGGGCTGTGTGATTTTAACAGCTGCAAACACTAGAGATGGAAAGGAAAATGCCAGACATTAGAGGTAAAAGTTTATGGCCCTCTGGAACTTGGACGTTGAAACCCACACCACCGAACCCCCAAGGTGATGATAGGGTATGGGCCCTTTGAGGGATGGGTCAGTCACGAACAATGGACTGTAACATTATGTATGTAACATGTAACATTATGATGATGGTCCAGGGCCTCATTAGCCCCCAAGTCTCCCAGGATCTCGATCTTCCTCTCTCCAGCCTCAGGAAAGAAACTCCTGGATTTTGCTATTGTGTTGTAGCAGGCTAAAGAGACAAGACATCAAGCTACTCTCTAAAGTTTTATTTTAAAAGTCTCTTGGGAAGGAAGAACTGGGAAGAACTGCTGCACTTGGCAATAGGAATACGCGCAGCTGAACCCTAACCCTGCCATGCAGCACTCACGGAAAAGGTAACTGTGCCCTTGCGAGGGTCTGAGGCTACGCCCAGCACTCAAAGTGACCCGTAAGATAGGGGGTCACAGACAGATGCTTCACAGTCAACCTGTTCTGGAACTGGAGATGAAAAAAATCATCCCACTCCCTGAGGTGATTATGAAGAAGGTAAAGGTGAACTAAACAGCCTGGGATTTAAGAGAATATATAATTTATTAGTCATTGAATAGAAAATAAAACCATTTAAAAAGAGACCCAGAGAGCTCCCTTGGTCCCTCCGGGCACTTCCACCCCAAACCCAATAAAAGCCTTTTATATACACAATGACTAGCAAAGAGTAAAAAGACGCAAAGTTCTCGAAGAGGACAGCCGCCCAGCTTCAAGCAGTGGGTGGCCGAGTCAGGCACTATCGTTCCTGGAAGAGTCCACTTGTCTGGTCGTAGCAGCAGTTGGCTCCCCAGTGTTATGGACGAGAGGCCGATATCAGGGATTCCGAGGACTTAAGCGAAGTGTATCCGCCAGCATCCGCTCTACCCAGTGTTGCTTCTGCTTCTTTATTGCCTCACCAAACCGATACAAGGCTGCAGGGTCCAAAGGGAGACAAAGAAATGAAGACTCGATGAGTTTGCAAGTGGGACCCGACATACCCAGGTCCCCAGAGACCGTCGGAGTCACTTGTTCAGGGATGCTGATCAGCAGCCCGCCCTTCTTTGGGATAAGACTCCCAGGACAACCTATCACATCCTTGTGAACTTCGTGTTGGCCTACTGGATGCCTGTGTTTCCACTTAAATAATGGACCCTAGATCTTGTTGCTCATCTCTTCAGTTTTCTACACTAAACCAAGAGTTATTTCTGCAACATAAACCTTCATGAGAATGACCTGCTGCTATATTCCCATTAAAGGCAGCACTGTCTCACATGTCACAGGATGCAATAAATATAAGCCACATTCCCCATAACTTTGAGAATATATAAAGTCTGCACTATTACATATACGGTCTTCACCTACCAGAAAAAGAGCTCTGTGAAGACAAAAATCCTACTTCTTACCACCTACTCCTGCCCCCGGGGCCCAGTTCAATGACAGGCACAAAACAGATACCCAGAAGGTAACAAATGGGCAGGTGCTCAAGGCACAAATCACTTCCAATTTACAAAAAAAAGCACAATTAAAAACAAAAATGGGAGCCAGGGATTTAGCTCACGCGGTACCGCACCTAACCTTGGAAGCACAAAGGCCCAAGTTTGATCCCGGGTACCGCGAAAAAAAAAAAAAAAAGAAAAGAAATGTGGTTCAGAAGGGCTAATGTTAGAGGATGCTGTGGTAAAAGCAAAATTTTTAAAATGCAGTACACTTTTTAGGTAATGGTTTAAAAAAAGAAAAGGTGAAGACTGAAACAGAGGAGTTGATGAGGTGTCTTCAAAGGAGCCTGGGACTGGGCAGTCAGCACTACTCACCCTCTCTTAGTATGTCAAGATCTTCTGCAAAGAGGAGGCGAAACCAACCAGGCTCCTTGAACATGTAGGATTTACCACAGGCTAACATCAGCTTGTGGTCCAGGAAGCGGCGGTGCAAGATCAGTTCTTCCTCAAATGAACATGGTTCCATTATCTGAAGGAGGCAGAGGAACAGATCCAAGCCCAAGCCTCACCTGACAGCTCAGCCCAGGGACACTTGGCCTGATCCCCAGAGCTCACCGTCTTCAAGTTTATCCAGAGGTAAATGCCAGAGCCCCGATGATGAAAGGTGACCTTGAACTCGTGCTGGTCCTCCAAGTCGTGCAGCTTCTTAACCACGTACTCATATGTTTCCTGGAGCCGGTAGTGGTAGGTGGGCAGGTACATTTTGTTAATCCACTCTGGGTGGGCAGAGGAGAGTATGGTCATAGCTCTAGGACAGGTTTACCACTGGGTTCCTTCCCAGTGTTCCCATATGAGTGTCACAGCAGCTCCTTCTAAGTGGGATGGAGGCTGCCTTGTATTAGAGCCTTCACATCCACATCCAACACATCCACCTCTTACCCTACCACTCTGGGGAAGACATCGGGCTTTTCTATGGTTTAGAGGAAATGTTCCCTTCAAGTGTTGACCTTGAGGCAAAGAGTCTCCATGGAAATAGAGGAGACTGATGCTATTGCTATCGTCTGCTGGGTAGAGTAGCGGGCACTCAGATCTTCCCTTCCACACTACCTTTCGAACTCATGTAATAACCTTGGAGGAGTCTACCTGGCTTCAAGATCATTTTAGCCCAGTTGTTCTCAGCATGGCAACATGAAAGAATCACTTGGGGGCCAGGAAGTTAGCTCAGTGGTTCCAGCACCTGCCTTACAAGCACAAGGGCCCAAGTTCGATCCCCAATAACCACATACAACAAAGTCAGGCAATGTGACTCACACCTACCAGCATCAGTACTATATACCACAGTGCAGGGCATAGTGCCTCACGTCTATAATCCCAGCACCTGGGAAGCAGAGGAAGGAGGATTGCCGAGTTTGAGGCTGAGTTCAGAACCATCCTGAACTATAAAGTGAGACCCTATCTCAAAAAACTACCAAAAGGAAAAAAAAAAAATCACTTGGGCAACTTTGAGAATCCTTGATGACCAGGTTATTCCTCTGGATCATCTGAATCAATCTTTGGGGTTGCAGCCCATAGCCATACAGCTTCTAGTAATTCCCAAGTACATCCCAGATCCAGACCCTGTGTTCAAAGGGACTGGAATCTGTTTTCTGGGGAGTATCAAAGAGGCCAGCGCCAAGTTGGGACCCATCCAGTTGGATTTGCCCTAGGTACCTTCTTTCCTACCCCAGAACTGAAAGCAAATTTTGCTAATCTAATGACATTAGTTCATTATACACCAGCTCTTAAATCTTCCAGCCTGGTATGTTTCATTACAGGAAATTAAAGAAATGGGGCATTTTCTAAGCTTTGGCTATGTCATTAAAGAGAAATCTGAGACCAACATTCACTCGAGGTTCAAGGGAGACCTCCGTGTCATCGATCTAACCACACCAATCCTTTGGCCACTTTGGAAAATGAGACCAAGCTGTTGAAAAAGTCTGGATGTTTCTTTGTAGTGTCTGCCTGAGGCAAGCAGGGTACTGGGGAAGGAAAACAGACATTTACCTAAAGATTTATTGCTAAAGTTCTTAGAGTACAATTAACTATCTCCTTTCAAGGTAGAGAAAAAGCTATTAGACATCAAGAACGAAAGCATCTCCATGTTCCATCTGTATCTACTGTACTTTCCGAGCTGCCCTCCTTTAAAACTCACATCCTGCCGTCGTAGAGAAAAAGCTATTAGACATCAAGAACGAAAGCATCTCCATGTTCCATCTGTACCTACTGTACTTTCCGAGCCGCCCTCCTTTAAAACTCACATCCTGCCGTCGTTAAGCCCTACAGTGACAAGGTGTCTCAGTATATGGAGGGCACAGCAGAAGCCCAAGAACATTCAGAAATTCTCCACAGCTGTGATGCTGCCCTAGGACGCGGTTGGTACCTCTATTTCTGAGCAGGCAACGCAGCTTGTACTGGGTGATGCCAGAGACTCTGTGGAGGTAGCCAAAGGGACTCATAACAGAGACCACATCCTTGTTATGGGTGTACAGAACACCGCAGCAGAAGCCATTGATGCCAAAATCCTAGAGGAAGAGAAACGTCTGACTCCCTGGCTCCCCTTCTTTCCAGACCCAAGGACCAGGGCTGGAGCTTACCTTACTTCCCCAGATCACGTGGGTCCTATTGGGATCCGGCAAACTGGAGAAGAAGTGGAAAAGTCAGAGTTACAGAAAAGCATTTGAAGGACAGAGACTTGAGGGTCTAGAAGCAGAAAGGAGAGGGTAGACTTGAGGTCTTTACTAGACATCAGGGCAAAGTCCAAGAAACAGTTCCAAAAGGTCTTCTTACAGTAGACTGAATAGCTGCCAAGAGTGAAACCCAGGGACTGTGCCCAAGTTCTGGCATCCTGCACCCTACCCAAAGGCACACTCTTGGCAGCTAGACCCTCCACTGTGGGCCGCCCACCACTTCTAGAACGTGCTTGCCTAGGTCTTACTGCCCCACCTTTGACGAAGCTATTCCACCAGCCACACCTTTCCCTTGCTTTGTTGTAATACATACAACCCTTGAAAAATTCTGCACAGAGTACAGCAGTACTCCTCTAATTTCAGCTACTCTGGAGGCAGAGGAGGAATGAAATTTCAAGGTCAGCTAGGTAATTTAGTAAGACTATCTCAAAGATTTTTAAAAAGAACTTTAAAGGGCTGCAGGAATAGCTCAATGGTAAAACACCCTAGTTTCAACCTTCAGTACTACACAAAAAAATCTTTACAAAACAAAGAAATAGGCAGTTCTTCCCTGCTCTGTTCTGGTAAGTAGAATACAGGGAAGCACACCTGCTATGGGGCTTTATCTTGGCCTTTGACAGTGTGTTACATAAAGGATGATGTTTAGCTGGAAGACACGTTGCTCATCTTCAAAACCGCAGCTGGCCTTGAGCTCCCTCCCTAGCACATAACAGCTCACAGGCCCATGAACTCTGCCTTGAGGCAGACTCTCGTGAGATCTCTCCCAACTCCAGCCAAAACAAACTCACCATTTGAGGCTCAGAACACTATGGAACATGACGGAATCATTAAACACGGATAGCATGTATGTTTCATCTACGATCACATGTAGTTCATTTCTGTAGGTAAATGAAAGAAGAACAAGAGCTAGCTTCTCTCTGCAAAACTCATTCATGTTCTTTGGAGATAGAGAAGATTCTCCTGTAGCCCAGTGTTCCCATCTTACACAGATGGAAGTTTCCACCCAGGGTGTGAATCCAGCAATAGCACCAAGTAGACCCTGCAGGCCCTAAATCATCTCATTTGTTCTCCCTAGAACCCTCCAAAACATCACTTTCACCCTCTCACAGACAAAAAAGTAAATGCTGTGATATATAAAGCTGACTCCTTTCACTAGCAGGTACAAGAGCTGGTATTTGAACTCTGTTGAATTCATGCCTACAGCCTATACCATTCTGTCTCTTCTCTGCCATTCTCTGGTCTAGGTTAATTCTAAAGTATGAATAATCAGGCGCCACCCCCCCCCAAAATTTAAAGGCCTAATTTAAAAATATGCATCTGAAATGCACAGACATTTTTCAGATGTAGTAAAGGCAGCAAAGAAACACATGAACAATATTCCACATCACTGGTCTTTTCACAGATGTAGATGAAACAACACAGGTTTCATCTCACCCCAGAAAGAATGGCTGTGACCACGAAATCAACCAACAAACGCTGGCAGGGCTATGGTGAGAAAGTAACCCTTCTTTACTATTGGTGAGAAAGTAAACTGGTGCAACCACTGTGGAGGTCAGTATGGGATTCCCCACAAAACTAGGATTAGAGGTCCCATTCGACCCTCTTATTTCCCTATCTATATACCAAAAGAATTAAAAGCATCAGATCAGCATCATATGCACACTCATTTTTATAGCAGCATAGTTTTTAACAGCTAAATATTGGAAACAGCCCAAGTGTCCATCATCTGGAGACTGAATAAAGATGTGGATTTTTTTTTTTTTTTACAAAATGGAGTATTACTCAGCAATAAAAATTAAACATTTATATTTAAATGGATGTACCTTGAGAACATACTCATAAGTGAAATAACTAGGACACAGATGTGTAAATACCATATCATTTCTATAGTATGAAAAACCAAAGTGTAAATGAGATCCAGAATGTATGACAGGTAATGTGAAATAGGAAGAAAATACTCAAAGGGAAAAGGGAAAGGAGGGTAGGGGAAGACAAAGGGAAAGAAAAAATCTGATGGTAAAAACAAAAAAAATGGAAACAAAGCTTCTGTATATAGGAAGTAGGGGTTGTAGGGAGGGCAGAGGAATGGGAAAAAGTATTAAGAAATATCATGTACAGGTACAAATTCTCAATGTTGAATGTGATCAGAACATGTACCTAAAATATACCATTAAACTCAAAGAAAAAAAATAAAGTTTGAATAAGTCTTCTTCTAAACAGAATATTGTCTGCCCTAGTAGGGCTATTTAGGACTCAAGATAAGCAATATTAAGGTGTCCTTCCTTAGGTATGGGCTGTGGAAGCTACACAGGATACATCTTCACTCTACAAGGTCCGAGGGTCTGTCTTCCTTGACTCCTTTACTCGAGTTGTTTGGTAAATAGATGTTGGGGAAGTGCTTTTGCTGTGTAAATAGAAAAGCAACCAAACTACATCATGACTGCTATGCAACTGTACTAGGGAAGAGGTGAGGAAAGAAATGATAAAAAGGTGGAAATGGTATGCATGTGGGTGCTTCTTCATTTTAGTTTTACTTGATTGTATACAATTCCACAAAACAGAGTACAATAAAACTATTTAGGCCAAATTACCTCTGCTTTTGATTTCTTGACTACAGGTGAAGGGAATCTCTTTTGGGGATGTCACCCATTCTTAAAGGATAGAACTTGTACCTTTTGGCAAATTTCAGGAGTTCTTCCAGTGCTTCCTTCGAGTAGACATTGCCCAGATGACTCTGACTGTTGGTTAGCAAGAGGCCTTTCACCCTTTTCCTCTAAGAAGAATCCAAACACAAGAGAAAACACTAGTCCTTCATTTCTACCCCGTTCAACCAAGAATCCTTTCGGGGTCAGATACCAACACAGAACACCCAATGAGGCCAAAGCAGTCAACCAGTCCATTGTCTGTTGGGAGGGACCGCGGGGCACTCTGGGAGCTGTGGTCCTCCACAGCCATTCATTATCTCTTCTGACTACAGACAGCCGGTCAAGTTGGGGTGAGCACATTTATCAATCTCAGTACTCCACCCCTTTCAGGGCCACCCTGGAAATATGGTTCCCTGCTTACCTTGGACTTAACTGCAAGCAGGGCTGACTCCAGTTTAAGCACAGTGAGCTGGAAAAGATGGGTGTTTCTATCGGTGATCTGAAAGAGTCTACTGATAAATGTCTATGTGAAAAGCTTCTGAGCCTCCATTCTTTGGCCACAAACCCCAGGCAGTGCTTGGCATTCCTACCATGGTGCTCAACCCATGGGGCTTCTTCAGCCTGATTCTTCTACCCCTCCTCCACCACTTACACAGGGAGAGAGCAAGGCCCCGTGTGCCTCCTCAGTACCCACTGGAACAGTCCATTGCTTAGGGGCGCTGAGCATGAAAGGGAATCATCCTGACCTCACTCTTTAGGTAGACGGGAATCAGACTGACTTGTGCATACATCTGGGAACTGAAGATGGAACTCTGGTGGAAAGGAGTCGGGACCAGAATGGCATCTGGAAGCATAGGGAGATGAAGGCGTTAGTCCATGTTCTCCCAGAACCTGCCTGCCTCCCCAACCCCCAGACTAGCCGCAAAACCACTCTAGCAATCTCTGGAAACATGTTCTTGGGTTCAGGCTACATAAAAATTGTCTATTCTTGCAAACATTTGGGAAATGGAACTAATTTCTTCTTATGGAGTATACCGAGAATAAAAGGAAACTATTATGAATGCCCCATGATCCAGGGCCCAAGGTAAGCTGGGGTAGCTAGCAGGCAGAGTGCTAGTCATTAGAAAATATAACCTGTGGAAGGTCAAAGTTCATGCACAAGAGTGTATCTGTCATTTGGACCTGTTGACTTCATGTCTTTTTCCTCTCATCCATTTGGCTTTATTGATGGGTCAACCAAGAACCCTCTCCTTCTGACGTGGCCACTTCCTTTCATGCAAACAGAGACTCTTGCTTGGGCATGGTTAAGAGGAAGATTGAGAATGGAACTTTCAACCTAATCTGGTCCAGAACCAGTTAACCTTTTAAAGATTAGGGAGATGGTAGGAATTCTGTGAAGTCTAGACCAGTTACCAGAGCTATCTATACTGTGGTTGAGCTCAGGAGCTCAGTTGGTAACAGAATGATGTTGCTCCTACTGTCATCACTACTTAAGAACTGTCCTATGTCTTTTCTATATTAAGTGAGGAATCCAAATTGCTCCTCAGGAATACAAAGTCGACCTAGTCAGTGTAGAAGTGCCAGTGCTTTGAAGAAAGACCTTGCGCAAAGATACTCTTTCTCCCCAAAGCCTAGTGCTTAGAAGTTCTTGCTTACCCCCTGGGTCACACAGAACCATGGTCAGTGCAGAGAAGATAGCATGGCAGCCATTTAGAACAACCACCTGAAGACATAGACAAAAGACAGACGTCAAAAACCAGTACCCACAAAAAGGGTGTGGCCACTACATCTCCTTCCCCCTTGGAGGGACAGACACTGGAGCATCTTCTGCTGGGCCTTAATTCCGCCCTGGCCCTGAGGGCCTCTCCTGGCTCCCTTTGCCTTTGGACAATGCAGTGGGACCCCAGAACCCAGCCCTCCCCCAGCCTGACTCACATTGTTCATATCCAGGTGGTCAGGTGCTTTACAGTAGCAGCTCAAGAAGTCGGCCACTTCTGCCCGCAGGCTGTGGATGGATAGAGAGAGACTCTATGGTTCCCACCCTCCCTCTTCACTGAAAATTTACAAAACAGCCTCTTTCAAAGGGACTAGTGTTCACTCCAAGAAGGGTTTTGCTACCTAGTCCAACTTCTCCTTTGGCTATAATACCAGGATGTCAACTCCTCAGGTCTCAGATAATTTTTGGAAGAAGAACTCAGGCTCTTGAATTATAGGACAATGCTATTTCTACCAGACCGGGCTGCCTGATAAGGGTCTGCTGTCATTTCTTGGGAGTTTTTATCCAAAGGAACAAGGAGGCAGCCAACCAGAAATATAGTGTGTTGAATCCTTGCTGTGCATCAGAAGATGGTAGATCTGGAGGTCACTTACAATGGATGTCCTCTCCAGTCAGGGTACTGGAGCACAGCCTCCTCTATATAGTTCATGTCATTCTGACACAACTGTTGGCAAACAGAACATGAAGAAAGGTAGACCAGGAAAGTACAGCCTGCTCCCTTCGAGAATGGGTGCTCCGCCCAGAAAGAGATCGGTACGCACTCTGCCTCTTCCCCAGTAAGTGGAGGCCCCATCTTGTCTTTGACTATTGCATCGACCCCTTGCTTGGAAGTACTCAACAACCTTCCCAATCCATGGCTCCCTTAGCAGCCTGCCCACTAGGCTCCTACCAGAGGGCCCCTCTGGTCACTTTCTGCAGGGCTGGAGGTGACCTGTGCTGTTCTAGGAGCTATCTTTCTACTCTCTTTCCCAAACTTCCATGTTCTACTCATATCTTGGACATGCAGAGGAGCACGCTAGGGGGACTGGTCCCCAAAGGGTGGATTCCAGCACAGCCTAGAACATGACTTACCCTGTTAGTTAACAGATCAACACACAGCCTGTTCTCAGTGAGGCCAAGGTTAAGGAAGCCCTGGAGGGAGGGAATTTGACATTGGTCTTCTTATACCCTCTTAGGGGCCCTTTTGGAGAGGCCAGTTGAGCACACACCTCAGATTAGTTGAGATTTCACTGCCCCATGACATAATTCAATCCATGTTTCCAAAAACCTATATCTTAAAGCTTGAAAATTTCCCCCTTTAGAGCACATGGATGACTAGTACTTGAATTATGCCCCATTTCAATTATCTTCCAGATGCTGGACTAAAGGCTTTATGTGAGTTAATTCCTGAGAAAGGGTTCTATATAATCCCTGATTAAAGACTACAGAGAAAAATGGAATGACCTATCAGTCACATGACCTTGGGTGATGGGCAGAGCTCCACATGCCTGATGCAGAGCCTGGACTGTTACCACCACCCACCGAGGGTTCTCCCTGGTACCCACTTCTGCTATTATATATAAGGCGCCCCTAAGGTTTTGGAGGAGATGCTGCTCCTCAGAGTACAATGGGAATCCTGGACCCAGTCTAGGAAAGCAGATGGTCTTCAGCCACTTGGATGCAACCAAGGGAAGGCATGGCTGGTTTTCTCCTCCCTCCCCTGGCTGGAGAGCTGTTAAGATCCTTCTTCGCAGGGAAGCTTGTCAGCAGCCATCACCTCCAGTTGTGTTTTACTATCTCCCCTTGGCTTCTGCCTGACTTTGCCACACTCCTCGCATCTACTCTCACCACAGGGGCTTTTTCCCCAGCCACTCTGAGTCTTTCTTCATTTACACCTTCCACACATGCTGCTCCCTCTTCCTGGGGGGACACCCCAGGCCCCACCTCCCCATTGGCTGGCTGCCTCAGCACTTAAGACACTTTCCCAGACCACTGGAAGTGGACATTCCTCAAGTGCTCTTGGAAACACAATTCATGTTTCCCCAGTGGCCAACTACATCATCACTATATTCCATTCCATAGGGCAGGTTCCCTTCCCACTCCTACCACAGCTCCTATCTCCAAGTACTTAAGAGCTGAGATTTGGGCAGGGATTTAGCTCAGTGGTTCCTGTGCCTGTCTTGCAAGTGCAAGGGCCCAGGTTCAATTCCCCGGTAGCCACATATAATACTGGGCGTGGAGACCCATGCCCACCAGCAATCAGCACCACATATCACAGAGCTGGGCATGGTGGCTCCTGCCTGTAACCCCAGCACTCAGGAGGCAGAGGCAGAGGCAGAGGCAGGAGGATTGCTGTGATGTGAGTTGGAGGCTGAGCTTAAGGCCAGCCTGAACTACAAAGTGAGACCCTGTCTCAAAAAAAAAAAGCTGAGGTTCAAGGAAAGATGGGGGGCGGACAATAACTAGGGACCCAGACCCCAGTTCTCCATCTTTCTGGAGATATGTCATCTTAATCCTGTGACTGTAGCCTGACTAAGACAATAGTGACATGGCTGTGAAGGGCAAACTCAAACATCCCAGGTAAGGGCTGCGGATTTAGCTCTGTTGTGCTGCTACCTGACCTGCAAGCTCAAAGTCATGAGTTTGATCCACTTTTGATCAGAAAAAAAAAAAAAAATCACAGAGCTCTCTGTGCCCCAGTTCTTACCAAGGAGTTCAGGATTTTGTGGTATTTGTCTCCATGGTAGGTCTCATAGTCCCGGAAGCTCGACTGGTATAATGTAGCGATGTTAACCCCACGGTTGGAAAGGGTATTGCTAAGAAATGTAGTTTCAGAATCTCTCTGCTGGGCATCTGGCTGGTTGGGCTCTGCAAGTAAGGAGGCCTGGCTCACTTCCCCGGCATCTGTACCAGCCTCAGACTTGATGGAACCTGCAGAGAGAGACCACACACTGGAACAAAGAAAGGAAACTCTTAGGGTCCAGACATGGTGGGGGACAGAAGCAGTGACTGCTTGGTCCTGGCTCCTCCTTGGTCTGGGAAGCCACTGACACCCTCAAGAGCAAGGCCTACATGGCCCGACCCCTTCCTTGACCTCAGTGACATGCGTTCTGAGGAAGAGAGTTAAGGTCCATGGTGAAGAAAGGAGAACTGACCAGGTCGTCTCTGGGTTCTCCACTCTGGCCTCCAAATCAGAGCCCACTTTGACAAAATCTAAACAACAGAAAAAGGTTCCACTGTTAAATAACTTCAGCACTGAGTGAGTCACTCTGCTCACACCAGTCTGTACACTACTGCCTAACTGTCCAATCTGGCCTGTCACGTGTGCTTACATATGAAGTTTTATTGTTCCACAGCCACGTTTATGTACTGATTTCAGTCACTTTTGCAAATGGCAGTGGTGAACAGTTGGGAGAGAGACCCTACCGCCTCTGAGCTTCTCTCTGGCCTTCTACAGAAAAGGTCTGCCAACCCCTGTTCTAGAACACTATCCTTTACCTTCACTTTTCCCTCTTGAAGCAGCCCCATCAGACACCCATGCCCTCCTTCCTGTCACTGCCTCTAACAGCTGCCATAGTGCCCATCACTAGGAACCACAGCCTCAGTACCTACTACTCAAACTTGATGTCCATCAGGATTCCCCGGAAGGCTTCTTAGGCCAGAGATGGTGAAGCCAGATCCCTGGGGTTTGGTCCTGGTATTAGGGTAAGATCTTCATTTCAAGCCTCTACTTGGAGAGCTTCAATATTATTTCTGAGAACTTGCCAGAATAGCAGATAAGACCATGAAATCTCTTCTTGAAGTATCAAAGAATCAACAAAATTAGATACAAGAACCCAGGAGGCACAGCTGCTTTTCATATTGAAGATAACCCTCACGTCACCAGATAATAAGACCCTCCTAGAAACTAGATTTATGTCTTTTCCAGTAAAAGTTACCATCCCAAGGTCTTTTTCTACTACATAACATCCTCCTACAGGAATAAAGCTTTGTTGCTTATTCCATGGCTTTATGGCTCCAGCAACAAAACAGTGAATGTTTTGCCCAGTGTTACCAACCGGCTGAGATGTTCCCTGGTGACTCTCCCTCTTCCTGAATGACAGAGAAGTCTGCAGCATCTGCCCAATCAGTCTTGGCAATTACATCCTCAGCCAAGTGCCCAGCACACAGGTGAGTGAGTCGGAGGGACACAACCACAGGATGTCACCAAGTCAGGGAAGAGACAGGCTGAGAGTGAAGACTCTGCCCGTAAGGGCAGCGAAGGCCACTTGAAGCCACAGGATGCTGCTGTACCCAGCCTTCCCTGAGGTTTCCACCTTGTATCAACAATCATACAAAGACCTCCACTCTGCTACCGGAAACACACTGTGGAGAAAGACACTCAACTAATTGGAGTGATTAAATCTAACTTTTACAATGGTCCTGGGCGTTGTTAGCTTCACTTTACCTAGGAGAAAGCACAGGCTCAGAGAATGACAGGAATTGTATGAGACCTCATGAGTATCTGTGAGATACAGGGTCTTTCAGTTCAAATCTTCCAGCCCTTGGGCCCACCATCTTTGAACTATGCCCTTGGAACTCTCTTCTTGGAAAGCTTGACTTTCTCTTTAGGGCCTGTGAGTTCTCTAAGTTCTTCGGTGCCCACGTCTCAGGGGGAGGTCAGCAGTCCCAGGTGACGCATGACCCACACTTACCCTGGCTGCTAGCCATAGTTTTCCCTGTGGCCCAGAATCCTCACGCTTGCTGAAACGTCCTTAGCCGTTGGGCTCAGAGACCTGCTCCCCCTCCTCTCACTAAGCATGCATCTTATACTTTGGCCTGCAAATGCTGCTTTTTAAAGCAAAGTGTTAATAAGATACACCTTTTCCCTTGTAGGAGCTCAGGTGCTTCCTGTTGCTAAAATCACCTTTCTTTGTATCCTCACCCTTACAGGATATTAGCGCCACCTGCAGAGCTCATACAATCCTAGAGCCCAGGTTCTCTGAAGGAAGTGAGGGCCTCTGCCTGGGTGCTCTGCAGAAGCTCCAGGTGATCCTACTACTTCCCATCGCTGAGAACTGCTAGGGCCAAGGAACTCCATTGAGAGCACACCAGCTTCTCTTTCCCTGTCTGGGAAGGCCGTGACTAGAGAGCAGGTTGAAGTAGGTTAAATCAGGAAGGATAACTGGACAAAGAAGCCAGAGACAGATCCCCAGGATGGCTGGGTCCAACCCCCAGGCCTACCCACCCACTGGCCTAGGTAGTTCCCGGCCTTTCTGTTCCTTGTTAAAGATGAACGTGACACTATCTACCTCCCCGAACAGGAAGACGTGCTGTCCCATGCTAGCATGGTGGGCAGGAGGAGCTGACGGAGGATGTGCCTGGGTAGTTCCTGGTTATTTCCCTAAGGACCCAGGAGCAGGGACAAGGCCTGGGGCAGCCGTGATCCTACAATATCCACTGTGTGACTGCTCACAGATTTTAATGGATGCTTGTTTGAAACACAGGCGCCTGGGTTCCGCTAAGGAATTCTGACTCTGGGCAGATAGTTGGGCCCAGGACCCTCAGGTTTCTAACGTGTGCAAGGAGATTTTGGGCTCCTCTGGGCAAGATCCCGTATCAGGACCTCGGGTATCTCCCTTCTGCCCATCTCGTCTGCCATTTGTTTGTCTCTCATTAAAAAGGAAACCAAGGCCAGGATGGCAGCACACACCTGTTAGCCCAGCTACTCAGGAGGCTGAGGCAGGAGGCTCAAAAGATCAAGAGCAGCCTGAGCAACTGAGCAAGACCTGGTCTCAAAGTAACAATTCTGATAAATAGCAAAGGATGCTGTCCAGTGGCAGGGTAATTGCCTAGCATGTGTGAGGCCCTGGATTCACTCCCTAGGGCCGAGAGGAAGCGGTTAAAAATAACCCACTGGGCTGCTCTTCTCAAGCACTAGGATATACCGCAGGCCCTGAAGGTGAAGGAAAGATCCCTAACAGAGAGGCGCGCTCTGCTGGGAAAGTCTGTCCACATCTGTCCTGTGCTGAAGAGGCTTCCTGCTTTCTCCACTGTAAAGGTGGAAAATTCAACACCGCCAGAGACACAACAGTCACAGGGGCAAAGAGGAAGATGGGGAGGATGCTCCGCCACCTCCTGTGTGGATTCAGATGGAAACGAGATCGCCCTGGCAACAATAGTTCCAAGGCACACAAGGTTCTTGGTTCGTGTGTGTTGAACACTTATTCCTAACTCATACAGATTAGTTCCCAAAGATGAAAATAAAGGACATAAGTGACTATAGCCATCTGGGGAATGTGGGAAGCAGACTGAAGGTTTTTTTCCAGAGGAGGAGTCTCACTTTCGACCACTTTCCAAAGCTGGGGAGCCTTAGTCCTGTGACACCACCCCGCAGCAGCTGTAATGTGGATTCACCAAGAGGGGTCGCTAAGGCCTCACTTTCTTGCCTGTCTTGAAAACTGGGCAGCCAGCTGCAGCCCCAGGGAGGAAGCTGGTGAGAAGAATAAAGAAGGCAGGACAGAAGGTGGCGTTGGCCAGCGCCTGACAGGGCAGGGTGTGGCTGCTGGCGAGCTCGAGTCACAGGTGCTGACTCTGACTGGGTACTCCAGTGGGCTTCCAGCCACTGGAGCCCCTAGCATCTCCCAGGCCTCTGTTCTTGGGAGAGGCTGTGTGCTTTGTCACACACACGTTCTCCACGGCTGGAAAACATCCATCCACGACAGAATTAGAATCCAGAGACTGCAAACACTGTTAGCTCCTGCCCCTAATGCTCCGGATGTCTCTGCCCCCAAACCAAATCCCAAGTCCAGCGCCTGGCTTGGCCTGATTGAGAAAGCTGCTGGGTTCCAGAGTGAGGAGAGGTGCAGCTGGAGAAAAGGAGAAGACAATGCCTCCCGCAGGAGTGTGACCCAGACACACAGCTCCCGCCAGCTCCTTGGCTTCCTTCATTTCCATTCAGGAGGCTTTTAAGCGGTTGCTGGCCCCACACAATAGAGCAGAGGCTGGCAGGCAGAGGTGAAAGAGGGTAAGAAGAGGCTATAGGTGGTGCCCTGACCCAGCTCCACAGACAGCGATCAACACAAGGCCCAGAGATACAGGTGTGTGCCCAGGAGGACTCTAGCCTGTCTATCCTTGTACCCAGAACGTGGGGACAGTAAGGATGGGACTTGCTTTGCTGTCAGAGGGCCAGAGTCCCACATACTGGGCTTTCCAACTGTTCATGGGGTGAAGTTCTCCGAGCCCCATTGCACAGATGGTCAAATTGAGGCCTGGTGAGGTTTCTCATCATGCCCGAGTTCCTTCGACTTGATCTGGGTTGACTGCAGGTTTGTCTGAAGCCAGGTCCAGCATGCCCCCTCTTCAGATTCCTGGGACACACTGATAGTCCCCTGAGAACCCCACTCGGTCTGGGCTGGTCTCTAGGGAACCTGAGGAGGAGGAGGAAGCTGCAATCTTCCTCTGAGCGCTTGGCCTGTAAGGGTCGTTCGTCAAAGGCCCGAGGCCCTCGAGCTCCAGCCAAACTGGCATGCACATAGTAGGTACCCAGCAGCTGTTTTGTATTTACTTGCTTGTCTACATGGGATACAGTTCCAAAAAGCAGCTCTGTCTCCAGGGAATCTAACTCAATTTGAAAACAGTGACATCTGTATCCTGTTGGACAACAGAGAGGAGTGAATTAGCATTATTCATTCATTTGGCAAATATTTTTATGGAGTGAATGCCACATGCTGGATACTCTTCCAGGTGTTGGCAATGCAGAAGGTGACAAAACAGATGCAGCCTGCTTGCAGTGTACCTTCTAAAGCAGGTGACAGGAAATGAACCGGCTATATAAATAGAGCGGTAACATAATGGGCTGGGTGTTTGAGTTGGGAGAGGGGCTAAAAGCAAAAAGAGATGCTATTTAGGGAAGTGCGTGGGGACTTGCAGGCAACGAGGGGGCAAGAAATGGTGTTCCAGGCAGAGGGCAGCAAGTGCAAAGGCCTGGGGTAGGAATGGGTACTTGCTGTTTTTGAGAAATGGATTCTGTACAGTTTTTGGAACTTTGAGGAGGACTTTGGTTTTTATTCAAAGTATTGTAAAGACAGTAGTGTTCTCTCAGAGCTGTCCCGCCAGTTACTAACTGCCGTGTGGAGCTGGCTGGGTGACCACTCACTGAGACTCAGTGTCTTTGAAGGGCTGCAGCTGGGCCTCAGACCTCTCGCCCCACCTTGCATCTTACCTGCGTGTACAATTGGTGCTAGAAGAATGATAAGGTCTGGGGATTACACCAGATGCCCCTTATACCAAGGCAAACAAAACAGGTCTGCTGCACACAGCACAGGTCCAGCCCCAGGCCCCCGTGTTCCCTGCTCCTGCTCCTGCCCCTGCTGTCCTGTGTGCCGCCCTACTCTCTGCCAGTCCCTATTTCCCTGGGTCCTGTCTCATTACTATGCTGAGATTTATTTTGACGGCAGCATCTCCCTCCCTCCGGCGCCCCTCACGTGAATCCACGATCTCGCCATGGCTGCGGCTTGTCCAGCTCGTCCATCTTCTCCACCCCCTTCTGCTCCCCCCACCCGGCCTTCCTGCTCCGGCCATCAAAGAAGCCTCTGTTCCATCCTCCCGTTTCTCCCCTGCCCAGGGTTTCGTGTCCTGTTGGCCACAAAGAAGAGGGTTTTGTTTCCTTTTCCATTGACGCTATCTGCTCTTGTCACCCACACTTCAAAGCCAGCGGGCCCCTTCAGGAGCCCCATTGCTGGGACAGGGGCCAACTGACCTCAGCCTCAGGTGTACGGGGGTGGGGTGTGGGGAGGAAGCAGCAGCAGTGGGTGACTGGGCCCCCTGGTTCTCTGGGGACAAACAGAGGCTGTCTGGTTTTGTGTGGGCACTGAGCTCTTTGCTTGTTGGCAGGGCCAGTCTCCCAGGGGCCCTTGAGACAGTGCCACCCCTGTGTAGGCTGTGGGGTGCTACGCTGTGTCTGATACAGTGGCATCAGGAGCCCCAGTTCAAGTCCTAGATCACCCCTGAGACACTGCATGGCCCTGGGTACCCTACAGAGCCTCTGGGGGTGTGAGTCTGTCATCTCTAAAGAGGGGCCGGGGAGAGGTTAGAAGACTATGTAAAATAAGAAACATAAATTCGTACTTGACCTTTCAAATCCTGTCATCTGCCAAACCATTCCTCCATCAGATCCCCTAAACTCTCATGTTTTCCATGTGGTCTGTTGAATCTACTCAGCTGTCTACTTTGCAGTCTCCTGAGACTGCAGCCATTACAAGGAACATTCTAGAAGCTGTTCCTGCTGCCTGAGCTCAGTGACCATGGAGACACCTCCCCACACTCCATACCCTTCTCCCTCTGGAGCCTTTGACTGATGAGAACTTGAGTTTCCAAAGACTAGTCCCAGTCATGTCATGTTTGCCAGTTCCTTCCTCTCTGCCTCCTGGAAAAGTTGTTGGCAAGAGATCTTCTCCTTGCCCCAAGAGGCCATTTTTGGCCTATTGGGCTTCAGCCAACCCAGACTGTGACATTGGTCTCTGCCACTTCCCCGGGCACAGACAGGGCCCATGGCCACCCCTGCCGCCCTGCTTAGGCCACTCTGCCCTATTCTCTTCAGCACTCCTCTGAGCCCAGGGCCCTCCAGAGAGTAATTCATCAGGGTGGGCCACCATTTATGGGTACATCTGCTGAGGCACCCTGGATCCTACAGCGAGGTTCTCACTTAACCACACACAGTGGAGGCGTGTGATGCCGGCGACATCGGGGAATCATGTCTTCAGGTTCTCATGATCCTGTGCGCCGATCTGGCCTGGCCGTGGGACCTGTGAGGCCAGGGGCCCACTGGCCTCTGCTCACAGGCTTGTTCTCTTGGAATGTTTGCTCCTATCAGCTGCCACTATATCGGGATATTCACCCTAGACAACAGTGATGATGGGTCACGTGACAGGGACCTCCCAGCACGGGGTCCAAGTGGGAGACTCCTTCGGCCCCCGCCCTTCCTTCTCTTCTCTGCCCGCCACAGTCATACACTGTCACACGGTTCAGGCCCTGCTCGCCTTGTATCTTCCACGTTTCCCCGGGTGAGCACAGGGAGGTCCTGACCCCTCACCGTGAAAGGCCTGAGACTCCATGGGGAGCCTGTGCGCAGCGTATCCTGTTTCCTGCCAGACATTTTCCTCCTGGGAAAAACAAGCATCTTCGAACATCTCCAGCATGCAGCCCTTAGAAGTTCTAAGGCCACAGGAAAGGGAACCTCCCGGGACAACCGGAAACCAGAGTCCAGGGGTTCACAGACAAGCTTGTGTCTGGGCAGACACTGGCCCTCAGGGAGTGATGCCATCTGGAAGCCTTTGGGGATCAGGTGACAGTCCCTCCTCCTCGCATCTCACTGAATCAGATGTCCATAGGGCGAGTACAGCAATCCCTACATTTCAGGACAGAGTCTCAGACAGGCCAAGCAGCTTGCTTTAGTCACAGCTACTGCGTGACCCATAGCCAGAGGAGAACTCATCAGACCCTGCAGGTACTTTCCAAACCCTCCTTCGCGAGGGTTCCCGGGAGATCCAGGCAAGTTATCCTTGCTGGATATCAGCTTTCCTGGTCATCAGTTTCCTGTCCTGAGACTGGACCACACTGCCTCTCCCGTCCTGAGGCACCCCTTACTGCTAGCCTCCCGGTTGGCCGGGTTGCTATTATCACAAGTGGTCTCCACCCACAGTAAACAGGTATCAGATAAGGATTATTTGGAAACCTCAACCACAGGCATAATAGTTAATGTCCTTGATCGGAACTCAGTACTGCATTTATTTATACATATTAAAAAAAAAAAAAAAACCACACCAGTGTATGAACAGCTAAAATCTAGATCAATTAGCAAGGGACACATAAAAATGGAAGGCTCAAAGCCAGGCCCCTTCCAAAATCCCCTGAATTCTTTCCCCATGAGGGGAAGTTTTCCACAGGGACCCAGCCCTGCGCCTTGGCCACAGACTTTGTGCTGCTTCTCCTTGAGAAAGCTCCTGGGATAAAAATAGCCTAGCAGCAGGCCATCCTTCTGGGGCTGGGAGAGGCAGAGGGGAGGGGTGGAGGGAGGGGACCGGCTCCCTGATGGATGCTGTGTCCAGGAGAACCAGGAAGGAGCGCGGCTCTGCAGTCTGGGGTCTACAGGGGAGGTGGGGAGGTGGGGAGATGGTGGAGGCTTCCTGGTGAAGGGGAGAGAGAAGCAGTAGGATCGAACTGCGCAAGTTCACGGAATCAGAGAATACTGAGAAATCCTGTTCATGTCCCCAGAGGGACCAGGGAGAGAGAAAAGCACCGGGGGAGAGAAGCAGTGAGTCACCGTGGTCATCGAGTAAGAAAGACCAGAAGGGTCCTTTTAGTATATTTTTAAAAACAGTCAGTCACAAGGCCCCAGGGATGCTGGGCTGACTGCCTGGAATGGTCCTGGGGCAGTGGAGTCACTTCCAAGAGGCCCAGGTCTCATAGCTCAGCCTCTGCTGGGGTCCCAGTGCAGACTCCATTCTCCTCCCCAACCGCTGCACAGCCAGCCCCTGCTCAGCTGCACCACAAACGCAGGCAGAACGGGCCGGGGCTCCAGGAGCTCAGGTGCCAGGACCTTCAAGAGGGCTCGGCCCCTTTTAAGGCCTCAACTTGCAGATGAAGCATCTAAGTCTCAAGAGCTTGAACGGTCTGTCCAGGTCACACAGTGTGTCTCCTAACTCTGAGCCAGAGTGGCTTATGCCTCAGTGTCCATCAATTTGATTTGACCCAGATTTAACTCATGTAACAATGACTTTTGCACACCTATTATGCCCCAGACACGAGTGCAGATATGTGCATGTGCAGACAGCTGCTTGATGTCAGGTAAACAGAGAACCACTCTGACAACGCAACGTGTGAACAGAGACCCACAGTGAAAAGTGAGTCACATAGCAGGATCTAGTTTCCCAGCTGGGGAAACAGCAAATGCAAAGGCCCTGAGGCCTTAGCATGGGGAAGAATAGTGAGAAGCTGGAAGAGGGATGTAGAGAAGTATTTGAAGATGAGGTTACAGGGAACAGGACTGTGGCCTTCCAAAGGAGGCTGCGCAAGACTGATGTGACTGTGCTTTCAAACAAGTCTTGCCATGGGACAAGGTGAGAAGTGGCCGGCTATGGGAGGTCAGGGCCACAGGACAGGGTATGGGACAGGGCTGGGAAGTGGTATTAGGAATGGCTGCAGGGACTTGGTCTAAGCCTCTGGGAAAAATGAGTGGTCTCTGATGGATGTGCATGATACAGAAACCCAGTAGGAGCATGGAGAGGGAATTTGAAACTGTGGACCAGTCTCAGCATAGAGCCAGCGCCCGGGGCTGAATGTCAGCTGATGCACTCATGACCCAGCAGCCCACACCTGAGTCCAGTCCCCAGCTGTGTGGCCAGAGGTCTCGGCCTAAGACTGTCACATTTGTTAGAAGCCAGCATCCAAAGCTATCCATCCCACCTCCACCCCCCTCCCCCTGGCCAGCCTGGGCAGTCTGCTCCAAGTCTCAGCCAGCCTGAAAACATTGCTTTAGCAGCCCTTTCCCATTTCTACTATTTTATGTTTTACAAACATTCTTCCCTATAAGATCCCACACGATCCTTCTCATTAGCCTGATAGATATGTGGGGAAGGCCTTATTCCTACAGTACAGATGAAGAAACTGAGGCGCAGGAACGCAAGGTTCCTCTAGCTACTCAGCCATACAACTCAGGGCCTGAGTGCGGGACCTTTGTCTGCTGGACCCCGGGGTGAGGGGTCCTGTGCCAGGTGCAGCCTGGCACGATCACAGAAAATAAGCCGCTGCATCGCATAAGATCCTGTGTCACATGCACCCGCTTCAATTCAAAACAAATCAATTAATATTAAGTGCAAGTAAAAGTAAACTCTTTCATCACATTAGTCATGTTTCAAGTGCACAGTGTGGCTGCTCCAGCGGACAGCACGGATGTTTCCCTTATCTCAGGAAATTCTACTGGACGGCGCTGAGACCCTCAACCTTTCCTGCCACCATTCTAACTCCCAGCGTCAGCCCTGAGGGTTTATGGGTAGAATGTGATGTCACTTTTTCATTTGCCCTGACAACACACCATCGGAACCATTGCTTACTAATAATTGCCTTTGGATTGATTTGTTTTAAGCTTAAATACCTATATATTTCTTGTCCTTAGAGGACAAGAGTCATAGGTTTGGTGTGTTTATCACATACATGCACAGACATGCAAGTAAAGCTGTCAAATGACTATCTGTATACTACCTGAAATTACTCATGATTGGGAAACAGGGCTAAGACAGAGACGAATGAACTCTGGAATCAGAAAAGCACTCCACTGTTTAACCAGTTGTGTGTGCCCTGAAGAACGTGTCTTCACTTTTCTGAGCCTCAGCTTCCTTACCTGTAAGTTGAATTCCCAGGGAATGCCTTACTGAGATCTTATGAAAATCAGGTGGAGCCCCATGGAGTGAGCTAGCACTCTGCCACAGAGCAAGTGTTTGTCTAGTTCCTTTATTTTCTTCCTTTCCTTTCCTCCAGCCCTGGTCAGGGCCAAAGCCTTAGAAAGTAAGAAACAAGAATAGAATGTCTTTTGGGAAACTGTAAAAGTCTCCAGGCTATTCCAGGGACCCTAGAGGTCTGCATGCTAGGCACGTACCCATGAAAAATCTAAGAAAAGCTAGACTCTTCTTCTCTGGTTTACTCTGAACCTCTGCACAAAAAGGAAATGACAACTGGGGGCCGGGCGTTTAGCTCAGTGGTTCTGGCACCTCTCTTGCAAGTGCAAGGACCTGGGTTCGATCCCCGGTAACCACATACAATACTGGGTGTGGAGACTCACGCCCAGCAGCAATCAGTACCACATACCACAGTGCCGGGCGTGGTGGCTCACCCCTGTAATCCCAGCACTCGGGAGGCAGAGGCAGGAGGATTGCTATGATGTGAGTTGGAGGCTGAGCTCAGGGCCAGCCTGAACTACAAAGCAAGACCCTGTCTCAAAAAAAAAAAAAAAAGAAGAAAATGACAACTAAGGCATCACAGTAAATGGCTGGGCAGTGAATCAAACGCATGGTCCCAACACACACAAATGCTTCTTGGGCAAAGATGAGAAGCGTATTGGATCTAGACGTTCAGGGAAATCTCAGTCATTAGCTGACTGCTAAGCTAATGAACAGTGACTTCTGGGGCTACACCTGGTAAAGAACAGATTTTATAGAACTAATCCAAGCAAGTCACTAGCCAAACAAATTGCAAAATATAACAAATAGTAGTTAGGAGACAGAATCTGATTTTCAAAGTGGCTACATTATATTATTTAATAAAAATTTATATCACACAAGATACAAGTAAGTATGACCTGAACCTAAGGGAAAAGTATTCAATAAAAACCATCCAGGAAAATGTCAATATGCTGAATTTACTAGAAAAAGGCTTTAAATCAGCTACTATATATGTTGTCAAAGAACTCAAGGAAGCCCAGCATAAAGAATCAAAAGACAGTATGAAAACTATGCCTCATCAAAGATATTGGTAGAGAGAAAAAATGATACAGTATCAAACAGGAATTCTGAATTCTGAAGTTGAAAACACCTGAAGTGAAATACTCATTAAAGGGAGTCAATTTTATATTTTAACAGATCAAAATAAACAATCAGAAAACTTTCTTGGCACAGTGGCACATGCCTGAGACCCCAGCTACTTGAGAGGCTGAGGAAGGAAGATCATAACTTTGAAGCCAGACTGCATAACTTAGTGATTTTTCTGATACCCTGTCTCAAAATCAAAAATAAAAATAGGCTGAGGATGCAGCTCAGTGTAAAGCTCGGGGGGTGGCGGGGGGCAAAGCTCCACCGGAAGGAGGGCTGTCTGCAAACTTGAAGGCCAGTCGTTTGAGAAAAGAAAAACAAGGAGTTGTCTAGCACAAATGAAAAGGAATGAAGAACACTGAACAAAGACTGGGAGACCTACAGAGCACTCTTAGGTACCTGAACACAGACGCGTAATGGGTATCCAAAAGGAGCGATCAATAGGTAGGAAGAAAATCTGAAGAAATAATGGCTGAAAACTGTCAAGATTTGATCAAAATATTGATCTGCACATCCAAGAAGTTCAATGACCTGAAAGAGGATGAACTCGAAGGGTCCACATCTAGGCAGGACCAGTGTCACGTCCTCACCAGACAGAGAATCTTGAAGGCCGCAAGAGAGAAGTGACTCAGCAGGTACAAGGGCCCCGTCAAGGAGACCCACAGCTGACATCATTAGCAACTACAGATGATGAGGGAAAGAGGGCAATGTGGTCAAAGCACTGAAAGAAAAGGGCTTTTGAACAGAAATTCTATATCCAGCAAAACTTGCCAAGGTGAGGAGAAATTATGACCTTTCCAGATTAGCAAAAAAATGTGGAAAGAAGTCATCACTATCTTCCAAGAAGTACTACAGAGTCCTTTAGCCAGAAAAGAAAAAATACTAGTAATTCAAATCCATATGAACAAATGCAGACCACCAACCATTCCAGAAGTAAGATGGTATAGAGGTAATTTTTTTCTCTTTACAAACTAATTTAAATGACCACTGCATCAATCAATAATTATAAAATTGCTGACGATCTGATGATGGGTAAAGATGTAAGCTGTATGACAATAATAGTGGAAAGGAGGGGTACTGTGGGAAGCCGAAGGAAAATTAAGCCTAACTGGCCTGCTCTGTGAGCACAAGGGGGAAAGCTGTACTAGGTGCAGTGGCATATTGCAGGGTCTAAGAAAAAGTTAAGACACCTGCAGTTAAGCTGTTTACCCAAGCTGCTACTAATGGGTACTGGACAGCAGATGAATCTTGTGTTACTTCGATTGCTTGTGCTCATATTGGGTGAATAAAGGTCAGATGATCCAGATGCCAAGGGAGACCAGTAGTGAAGTCCAACCTCATGGGTCAATAATGAAGTTATATTAGAGTGAAAGATTTATATACCATCAAAGTTAAGTAGGTATTAATACAAAACAGATAGCTTTGAGCTAAAAATATTAACTGTAATCCCCAGAATGATCACTAAGGAAATAAAAACACATCTAGTGAAAGAATTGAGAAGTACATTAACACTGTAAATGTTATATTTTAGATCTAAATGTTCCCCCAAAGTGTCATGTGTTCATAGGTGGGGCTCCTGGAAGGCGATGGGTCACAGGGGTGCATATCTGTCAGTGGGAGTCCAAAGCTGAGGATGCTGTTAGGACAGGATGCGGGGCCTGGTGGGAGGAGCTCACCAGAAGTGTCACCTGGGATGGTATGTCCTCCTTCTGTCCTGCTTTTTGGATGCCATCAGGAGAGCAGTTTTCCCTTGTTCCCCCTCCATCATGCCATTTCTACCTCAAAGGCAGCCATCGTGGACTGATCGAGATAGAACTGAGTCAAATACACTGTCTTCCTTTATACTGGTCCCAGGGACAGGAAAGAGACTATTACAACTTATTAAAACGTATCTATATACAACAAAAAAAGACTACAGAAAGGAAAAGACACATAGAAAACAGATAGCAAAGTGCCAGGTGTAAATCACTGATAATTATGATACTGTAAATGGATTAAACATTGCAATCAAAAGAGTAAAAAATTTGAGTAAACTAAGAAGCATACTTTGCAATCAAAGACATAACTAGGCTGAAAGTAAGAAGATGGAAAAAGATTTATCATACAACAAGTGCCTAAAGGAGAGGTGGAATAGGTTTTAAAATGAAACAACATAGACTATGACAAAATTGCCATTGGAGACAATGACATACAATAATAATATTAAGACAAATCCATCATGAAGATGTAACAAATATACACATATTTGCACCTAACAATAGAGCCCCAAATACATAGAACCAAAAAACCGACAAATCAGAAATAAAGAAAAAACAAATTTTATATATATGGGGGGGGTGGTAGGGTGGGTGGGGTTATGGGAAAAAATGAGAATTAAGTTGTGTCTTATACTGGTACAAATCCCCATTATGGAGTGCAATCATGATGTGTATATTTAATGTACCAATAAAGATAATTAAAAAAAAAGAAATAAAGAAAAAAAGACAAGACAATTCAACAATAATAGTCAGAAACTTTAATAGCCCACTTTCAATAATAAATGCAACCATGAAATGAGATTATAGCTAAGGACCACAATGCTTGAGATATAGTCTATACTTTTATTTTTTAAAGACAAGATCATACTATGTAGTCCAGGTGGCCTTGAATTTGAAATTCTCCTGCTTCAGTTTCCCAAGTGCCAGAATTACAGGTACCACCATGCCTGGCTTGAGTCATATACTGTTAAAGAGTGAATTTTACATGTGAATTATATTTCAATAAAGCTTGTTTTTAAATAAGTTATTATTATTATCAATCCCAGAGTCTTTTTTTTTGAGACGGGTCTTGCTTTCATAATTCAAGCTGGCCCTGAGCTCAGCCTTCAACTCATAGCAATCCTCCTGTCTCTGCCTCCCACGTACTGCGATTACGGGCGCTACTGTATATGGTTTCCCGGGATCCAACCTGGGTGCTTGCACGTGCAAGGCAGGAGCCAGAACCATTGAGCTAAATCCCCGACCCCCATTGACTTCTTTAAAAAAAGAATCCTGAGGGTTCCAGTGTCTCCAGGACCAAGCCAGATCCAAGGGAAGAGGAAGGCTGGCGGGCCGAGTCCGGGTCTGTGGGAAAGGGTCCCCAGTCCCGGGGCTCCAGCTGCGGCCCGCCCCTAGGCCAGAGGGGCCGAGCCAGAGGGGGCGCGTCAGCTGGTGGAAGCCAAGGTCAAAACTGCCCGCCAGGAGCGCGTAGTCACATTCCCATCGCGTCCGCCAGAGTCCTGCTGTTCCCAGGGTAGACAGCCCGCTCCCCAAGTGGCCCTGGTGCTGCTGCTGCGAAGTTCCCACCCTCCAGGCGTGGTCCCCGCTAGGTAAGGAAAAGCGCTCCCGTCCCTTAGGGTCCTGGCTCCAGTGTTTTTCAAATATTTTCCCCTAAAACAGTTCTCAGGAGAACTGGACCCTGCTGGTGCCCTGGAGCCTTCTACACGTACTGTTAAGGGTAAAAGCGATAAGGTTTGGCAGCTGCTCGCCCCTCCCCCAGCTCCCTCCTACGCCCTCTTCCTGTCCCAGTCGCTCTCGCTGACACCTAGGCTTCTCCAGCCCCGGGCTAGATATTTACAAACTCGACCTGTTCAGGTCCCCTCGGACCCGACCCGGAGATGCTCACTTTCAGGAAGGAAACTGAGGCATGGAGAGATGGGTGAATTTCCCAGTATCCCGGGAAGCACTGAGGGAGGCATCCAAACCCGACCTTTGACTGCACTGTTTTCCTGAGCCCTTGGAGCCACGTTGAGGGAATAAAGCCAGGGTACCAGCTGTCTCTCAGGCCAGGCGCAAGTGGGCAGCCCAGGAGCTACTCCTCCGTGATCCTGTGGCCTTGGCTGAAATTATTCCCGGGTCCCCAGCACTTTCCCCAGGGCTTTTGCATAAGGTCATGCAAGTCGCCTGCAGCCACGCGGCCCTCATTGTGAACGATGCCTCCTGCAGCTGTTGAGTGCACAACCTGCACGGCGGGATGTGTGATCCCTGATTTCACCAGGGCTTCCAAGAGGTCAGCCTGCGCCCTTCTCCTGACTTAGTGAATTGTGCCCACGTTGCCAGGCCTGGCTCACCCACCCAGACCACCTGGATCACTGAGGGTGGGTAAGTCCCATCCACTGGGTATTGGGTAATGGCTTCTGTGAGCGTGCCTGGGCGTGTCCAGGTGTCCTTGACCAGCTCCAGGTGGGCAGAGGCTGGCCTGGAAATTGCTTCTTTCTCCTGCCTCACCTGGCAGGATGCCAAGGACTCTATAAATATTTATTTACTGGCAACTTTCCACATGGTTAGGGATGCAGCAAACCCCTAAAAGCAAAGCAGAGCTTCTCAGAGCTGGCGAGGTCTCTAGAGTGGTCTCTGTGTTCTAAGTTGGGAAACTGAGGCTCAGGGAGGGCAGAGGCCCCCACCTAGCTTCAAGTCCATCAGAGCTCTGACTTTCTATCTACCTCCCTGAGGTTGGCTCCTGGCTCTGTTTCTCCCCCAGAAACACAGCAGCATATCTGCCTGTTCTAAGGGGAATGTTCTAAGTCCTGGGGTCCTGTTGACCCTCACAGCCCTACTGGCCGGGCCACTCCAGCTCCAGAGGCCCATGCGCCCCTTGGACCACACTGGCCTATGAGACTGGCTTCCCCAGTCTGTGAAAACAAGCATATCTGAGGGGGTAAGTTCCAGAGGACTGATTTCTCCCAAGATCCGTGGGTCAGGGCTGCTCAGAGGGGACCTGGGATCTGATCCAATCCTGCTGAGCACGCGCCGCTGTCCTATCCCTTCTGATCCAGCCAGGACAGAAGCCCCTGCGCCCCAAGGGAGCTCCAGATGCCTCCCCAGCCTGGCTGTGGTAACTACGCGGGCAGCCACACTGCAGCAGCCAGCTGGGGTTTTTCCACTGCAGACACACAGGCCCTGCCCTGGCCAGGCCCACCTAGTAGCAGCTGGCTGAAAATAAGCCAGTTCCTGCAAAGTCCGACTTTCCCTGGGGGTTCAGATGTGGTTTTATCAGGGCCCAGAAAAGTAAGCTTCCATCAGTGCTCTGAAGATCTTTACGGATGGAAAAAGCGTCTGGGGAATGTGAGAGCTACACAGAGACACAAAGACAAGGGCAAAGGATCCTTCAGACCAAAGAACATTTTGGGAGGAGGGGAGAATCGGTGCTCTTGCAAATCATTGAAAGAGAACTAAAGGAAACCAAGAGGAGACACCGTGTGGTCCTCACTGCGCCTAGGCATTTATACTTCTTCAGTTTTATGTCTTCCTCCCAATGAACGTAGAGGTTGGTGTCATTGCCTCATTGTACAGATCTGCAGACTGACTTTTCACCAGCATTGAAGATCTGAAGGCTGAAGAATGTAAAATATTTACTCGAGGTCAGAGGGGCAGGATGAGAATGCAGATCCACCCGGTGCCACTCACCATACTCTTCCTACTGTACCACGCTGCGGAGCATTAGCTCCAACCTCCTTCTTGTTGGACGAGTTTACGTTCCTGCCGCTGTGCACACTGGCCTCCTGGTTGAGGGAAAAGACCACAGTCAGGCTCTCAGAGGGCTCTGGGTCTGGGCTCTGCCCCTCCCTCAACAGATGAAGTAGCTTCTCGCCTTGGCACTGCAACCTCTCTGCTTCCTCCAGGAGCAGGAGGCCCCAGGCTCATGTCCTTCCTATGGGACAGCCCTGTCTCCCCCCCACCCCCCGGAGTGAGTGGGTGGAAGCACTGAGGTACAAGAGCAAGAGCTCAATCTTTGGAGCCAGGGAGATGTGGGGGCAAGTCCTGTGCAGCTTTGGGAAATGTACTTCCCCCTGGCAGTCCCAGTTGCCATGTGTAAAGTGTTATAGCTAACAGTGACAGTCAGAGTCTTATTCCCTGAAAGAGGTTTACTTGAGTCACGGCTCCTAATGAGTTCAACCCATGGCTAGCTGCTCCAAGGCAGAAATGGCCTGTAGAAGGGCCAAGTGGAGCACAGCTGCTCAACCCTTGGCATCTGGGAAGCTGGGAAGAAGCGAGACAGAGACAGAGAGTTGGGGACAGAGGGGAACAGAGGCAGAGAGAATGAATATGCTAGGGACAAGAGTATACCCAGGTTTTCCCCCCAGTGGCTTTCTTTTTGCAACCGGGCTCCACCTCCTCACGCATGAGACTTTGAGGTACATTTTAGACTTAACATGTACCTTGGCTCCCAACATTCTGCCTTGGCTCCCAATAAGCTCATCTCTATCTCATTTGTGAATTGTTTTAGTTCATCCCTGAGAGCCACCAAAGTCTTCACAGTTCCAGCCCTGCTGAAGGTCCCAGTCCAGATTCTCCTCAGAGGAAAACCACCAGCTTGTGTAAAAATCAGAAAGGAAGTTAAGTAGTCCAGTATGTGCTGGAACAATCCAAAGAAAAGAATAGGGGAATAGAAAGAACTGGACCAAACCAAGACTGAACTCCAGCAGGAAGTAACTGTGGCTCCCTCTCTGCATCCAGGGCAGGGTATGTGAGATGGGAGGGAGCTCAGAGGGCTTGGGCAGCTCCTACCCTGGGGCCTGGCCAGTTGCAGTGCACATGGCTTTTCTCTTGAGCTGTCTTTACTTGCTGCAGATGTTCCACATTTTTGGAACCTCCAACTTCCTGGGGCTCCACCGCACCTTTGGCTTCATTCTCACAGCTTTGTACACTGCCCTCTCAAGAGCACACTGCCTGGCTTACCAAGTCTTCTTCTGGAACATGAATCCATGCCTCACGACCAACAACACTTGTATTCTGCATGTTTGAAAAGCCAGCACCACGTGGATGATGCCAGGGTCTGCCACTAGCTCAAGCAATAGCTGGGCCTCCCTGTGACTATGGCTGCAGTGGCCTCTGAATCTGGGTAGGAGTCCTGTGCAACTTCGAGAAATGTATTCAACTCTGAATTTTGGGTGACTAAACTCAGGAAAACACTTATCTAGACAGCTGTGGATGAACAGGGTGCTTTGGGCCTCTCTCCTCAAAGCAAAATTTTTCAAAAGAATTTATTCTTTTATACCCTTGAACTTAAAATGGACAGAGGTCTTGAAAATTCCTGAGATGCTTTTGAGTCATCTTTTCTATTATGCTGTTACAAAGAACGTGGGTTCTTTTTAAGCTAATCTTTTTATCAGCAATGCTCTTCTTGTGACCAACTTTGCAAGTGCTTCCTTGTGGTAAAACTTCAAAGTTCTCACAGCTGCTTTTTGCTCCCCATTCTCACTGCAGATTTAGCTAAAAGCAGCTAGTGGTACTTATACCACAGCCTGAACATTGGGCTACCTTGAAATTTTCTCCTCCAGATCAATTTGTCCACTGCCCTTAATGTCAGTCTCCAGCAAATTCTCAGAGCAAGAGAAAAATTTTATGCCAGAATATAATACACACTGTCTCTAGGTCAACTGCTAGTGTGGAGTGCTGTTCCTAACTGAAACCTCCGGAGCCTGTCTTTATAGTCCACATTTCTATGAACATTCTGGTCTTCTGAGCATCAGAATCATCTGTCAAGCTTGGCTTATAGAGATCTAGAGCTTCTCCAACCAGTTTCTCCAGATTTTTCCAGACCCCCTCCACAAACAAGTTACAAAGGCTTCTAAAACCACATGCTAGAGAGGTTCACAGCAATGACCCCACTTCCTTGCTACCAGTTTTATGGTTAGATTTTTTTCTCATTGCTTGATGGAATATCTGACATTTTAGGGGGGAGGTCACAGTTTCTAGTGGGTTCAGTCCATGGTTAAAAAGTTTCAAGGCAGAAATGGCATGGTAGAAAGGCCAGGCAGAGAGAGAGAGAGAGAGAGAGAGAGAGAGAGGAGGAGGAAGGAAGGGAGGTTTGGAGGGAGGGAGGCACAGTCTATGGAGGTACATTGTTTCACTGGCCTCCAACATGGCCCCATGATCTCACTTCCTGTCACTCATACCCTGCGCAGTCCCCACCCACATTGTGGCAGGGCTCATTTGCAGGACTAATAGAATTCAAAAGTGATGAGTCTCATTTCTCAGATTAGATTGTCAAAGACTATGGCATACTCTGAGAATTTTCTGTGGATCAGGATGGGGAGAGACAGAGGGTGCATGTAATGACAGCGCTAACTTGTGTGGGTAGATTTACAGAGCACCGATCAAAGTGTGCTTCAAACTCTTCTTCACTCTGCAAAGTGCAGGGGGCAGAAAGATGAGCAAAACCAACTGCTGGCCCTGAGCTCAGTGGGGTATGACAAAGAAGAAGAGGTGACCTTACGATCTCTAAGAAATTCACTTAGTGGAGTAAAGAATGCGTTGAGTACCTGAGCCAGCCATGGACGGACAGGCGGCCTGACCTGGAGGGGTGCAGCAATCTGGAGAGGGCGGGTGCAGTAAGGTGTCCAGGAGAGAGGGAAAGGGGACACAGGCCTCCAAGAGGTGGGAGAGGGGCAGAAGAGGGGAACGGAACTGAGGAAGCAGAAGCGCAGTGGGGTGAGGTGAGGGAGGAGGGTGTGGGGCTGGGTTTTCTGGCTCCTAGTGCAGCTTTTTCAGAGTGGAGATGTCAGAAGAGCCCAGGCTACAGCCCCTGAATGCAGCACCATATTTGAACTTATTTGGACGCTGGTGTCCCAGCTTTTCCATCACCAGCAGCTTGCCTAACTTGAGTTACCCTTACGGAGGACAGAGATGACTTACATGGTCATGTTGACAAATTCTCTCTAAAGCACAGTGCAGATTCACCCAGCCTGGCTCCCCTACCTGTGAAACTGTACCCTGTTTCCAGTATGTCTTGCTCCTGTTTCACTTTTTCATTGTTCTCTAGCTATTTTCCAGACCAGACAACTTCTCCAGAATACTCGGAAAAGGGTTTGGAGTTCAGAGAACAGAGTCAAGTGGCTGCTTCTGGCTCTCAGCACCACTGTGTGGATGTTTGAGTCTGACTGCCTGCACCCGGCAGAGAGCTTGGGGCTGGCAGTGGGCACATGGGGACCCAGGGACGCAGGGATGGAGGAGAACCAGTCTGCAGAGAGCTCAGGAGAGATGGGACCTTTTCCTTCCTTCCCCATGTGGACACAAGAGGAGCCGATCTCAACTCTGCCCATCCTCTGAAGCCCCAAGTTAACTGAAACCATAAACCATGTGCCACCTCATTTCGGGGTGCCTGTCCCTTGCTCCCAGGACGTGACGGTGCCCATTCCAAGGGAGTGTGTGGTAGGTATGATCCGCTCAGTCAATGTGCAGATAGATGCTTTCTCTCTTACATGCATCTCAGTCTGCTTCATCCTTCTGCACAGGTGTTGGAAGCTGGCAGCTCCGCCACCGCCGAGAGCCACCGCGTTCTTTGTGGGCGACTGGCCGACCTGCTCACTCTGTATATCTGTACGCAGTGCTGGGCTTTTCATTCCTCCAAAGAGCCAGGATGAAGTCAGTGGTTTGTGGTGCAGTTGGTGGGAGCCACAGCAGACTGATTTTAAACGCATCGCTCCACCACCCATCGTTCAACACGTTTCCTTGCATCCGCCCTACCAAGGCGCCTGGCCCGCCACGGGGCTGAGCCCAGTGGCGCGAGTGGGCAGCTCTGTCACCTGCTCCTCTCACTTCTCGTCTTTAGTCCCCCACGTGGTTACACTAGAACATCAAGAACAAAGGCGAATTGGGCATTTGACCCGTACACTGCTGGGTCTCCGTGCCCCCCAGCAACCCTGGCCTCTGCCTTACTGCCCAGCAAGGCTGCCTGGAGAGGGCTCGTGCTTCCCAGCTCCGCTCCACTGTGGGAAGTCACAGAACTTCGCCCACTGTTCTGAGAAGATACTCGAGACGAATCAGTTCAGAGGCTCCAAGCGCTGTTTCCAGCAGCCCCTCTCCTGCTTTGCCTTACCACCTGGACTCTGGCACTGCTCTCCCAGTTCCCCGAGTCTTGTAGCCCCCTCAGGCCCCAGGAGCTGCCCTCTCAATGGTGGAAGGTGCAGATAGAGAAACTGAGTCTCACCAGGGTCCTTTTCAGCAGCTGAGCAAGTCAAAGGCCTGGGAATGCTGATGGCACAACCTCTTTTTCTGTTGTCCAGTATTAGGAGAACCTTACACTGAAGGGGCAGAAGGCACTGTGCTAGATTTGATAACCACAGCAACAGTAAGACTCAACACTTTAGAATGCAGACTCTCCGGCTGGGTATGGTGGTACACACCCAAATCCCTGGACACAGGAAGATTGCCTCAAGTTTGAGGCCAGACTGGGCTACACAGTGAGTTCAAGGTCAGCCTGACCTACATAGTGAGACCCTGTCTCAAAAAACAAAACAAGGATGTGGACTCTGGAGCCAGTCCCTATGGCTCTGGGCCCCAGCTCTGACACTTACAAGTTTTATGACCATGGACTTCATCTGGAAACAGCGCTGATGACAGCCGTGGGCCCAGGTGACAAGCTCGGGCAGTGCCTGCCTGTGGTAGGTGTGTAGTACATGTGACCAGATACCTTGGAGTTCATAATTATAGCCTCAGCCTATACAATGGGCACTATCATTGTGGCCATTCTACAGATGAGGAAACTGAGAGCCAAGAAAACAAGATAACTGGTCCTGATTTCACTGTTCATATATGGAAGGATGACACTTCACACTTGTGGGACATCCCCAGGCACCTGCTCCATGGCTGACCTCTCCAAGTCCCCTTTATAGAAGAGGCAGAGGAGAGTCCAGTGGTCCCCAGGTGCCTGAGGGTGCACAAAAATCAGCCCTCTTAGTATGCACTGTGGACTCAGCTCTCAGAGGTCCTCCAGGAGCTCCCCGCTGACCACAGCGGGAACAGAGTCCTGCAGCCCAGGCGCCAGCCACAGGACCCTGCCACCCAGAGCTATTGTGTCATCTCCCTTAGCTTTCTGCGATCTGGTCACCTCCCAGGGAGGAAATGCTCCCCCAACACCACTGCCACCAAAAGCAGTCACTGCCCATCTGCTTGTGGCCTCAGAGGGTAACACAGCCCGGGAGATGCTGTGATGGTACAGACTGGGTCTGCGTCTCACAAAATCGAAGGATGAAATCACAAACAGGAGGTGGGCAAGAGGAATTAAGACAGATATAGCTCCCCCTAGTCAGAAGGGGACCCCAGAAGGCTTTTATGCCAAAAAAAAAAAAAAAAAAAAAGATCAGGGTTCAGACCCTCTAAGTCAAATTCAGTCAACCTGTGGCCAAAACAAGCTGACCTAACCTGGAGATGGACCCAAGTGGAGTGAGGTCTGTAACAACCAGTGTCTGTAGGTGCTTTTTGACCACTGTCCTCTCCAGGGGTTTATTGAAACAACAGAGTGAGAAGGAAAAACAATCTTCTAGATAGGTAGGAGTGGTTATCCATCACCTTGCTTGCTTCCTCACTGGTTACATCCCTGGACTTCACTGTCCACCGGTTCTTGTGAACTCTTGGCCTGGCTCTTGTCTGTCTGTCCAAGGCCTCTGGTCATCCTGACCCTACTGTAGGCCCAGTGCCTCCCTCGCTGCCTGCTACCTTCTGCCTACCGTGCCTGTCTGTAATAATGCTCTTTGAGCCAAGAATATTGGCATGGACAGGCTGAAGGAGCTGCCTTGGGGAGAACCAGGCACCATCCCCTCCCAGCAGGCGAGGTGAGTGTCTCATGCACTTATGTGCTGGGCTGACTCTGAGGGAGAGACGCACCTGTGTATGTTCTCGGTAGAGACCAGCCTGCACCACCTGACCTCTGTACACTTAGGATCAGGAAGTAAAGATGAGCCTGCACGTCAGGCCCGGCACACGGCCATTTCATCCCTCTGCTATCTCATCAAATCCTCTCTGGAAGCCAGTGGCAGCACTGTCCCCATTTCCCAGATCACAAGTCTGAAGCTCAGAGAAGTAGCTGCCTGGCCAGAGTCACACTGCTCCTTCGAGCCAGAGGCAAGTTTCAAATGCTACCTTTCCTATGACATGTAGGTGCCTTTTCTTGGACCAACCTGAGGACTTGTGTCCAGGAGGCCACAGAAACTCAGAGGGACCGGTTCGGCGGCCCTGGGTTTCTGGTCGGCCCACAGCCTCTAGAGCTCTTTTTCCAGGGGGCATCTGGGAAGTCTCCAGCCTTGAGGCCTTTCTGATCTGCGTGTCTGACTGGAGAGGGGGCCTTGGAGCCAGGGGCGGCTTCTTTCTCAAATGGATTTTACATAAAATTTTTTCCCCAGAGAGTCATCTATCCGAGGAAGAAGGAGCCAGTGACATTCCTGGGGCTGCCCTGGGCAGGTCTGGCAGAAACCATGGCAGGCTAGAGACCAAGTCTGCCCTGCACCTCCCTGCCCCAAGGGGCTGCCAGGGGGGCACCAACTCTGGCTTTGTATGGGCAAAACATCCTGCCCAGCTGGCTGTGGAGTGAGTTTTCTCTATTTTAGGCCCCAGGGACAGTGTGGGTCAGCCTGTCCCCTCACAATCATCAAACACCAGGGTTCTTGGTGCAGCCATGGAGGCGAGGGACTTCAGCTTGAGTCCCCAACCTGAGGATGGAGGAAGCCATCACTAAAAATAAAAACCACAGCAGCAGCAGCTAGTTACCATTTTCCACCTGGCGTCACGCTAACTGAGCGCTCTCTGTGGACCGTCTCTGTAAGCAGCTCAGGAGGTGAGCACTCTTGAGCCCCCACTCACCACACGCCTTCTATACATGAGGTATCAGGCTGGGCACAGTCAGCAGGGGCTGTCCGGCTGGTACACTGGCTCTCGGCCACTCCCGAGCTTTGTCCTGCTGGCACCTGCAGCTAGAGAGCTCTCCCCCTACAAGGCCACCCAGGTCCCCCGGGGTGTACTTTGGTGCCAGGTCCAGGTCGAGGTCACCCAGACTCCAAGGCCAGAGCTCTGCCCTTCCACTGGTGCTCAGTCACTAGGGGTCTCACACCTAGCTGCTGGAGGAGGGGCTCACGGCCACCTCCCCGGCCCCTGGCCCCTGGCCCCTGGCTGGCTCTGGGGTCCACTCTGGAGGGTGAATGCTGTGGACAAGTGGCGCAGTGGAGGAACAGGGTGGAGTGGGTCGGTCCTGGGCCAGAGCAAATGGGGTGGGCACGATATAAGCTCGGCCGCTCAGCCCTCCCTTTTGTTCTGGAGTCTGCGCTGGTTCCTTGCCCTATGGTTCTTTAGGGTTCCTAGACCCGGGTCCAAATCCATCTCCTGCCACTGTCTGATCCTGGTAGAACAGGGATAACGAACCATGTCCCTTCCAGTTGTTGAAGAGAATCGCATGTAGTGACCACCTGAACACCTCTGCTCGGGCCTGAGGCCGAGGACAGTTCTGGGGATGTGAGAATTGAAGTAGGAAGAGCTGTGAGAGCCCTGGGGAGACCAGGCCGCCTTGGTGGCCCTGTGAGATGCGGTATGCGGAGCACGGAGCCTGGCTCTTAGTGCTCCAGGCACGCACAGACTCGATACTTGGCTTCTGTGGCGTGGGGTGGGGGTGCCCCCAAAGCCCCTTAGCCCAGGAGTAGAACAAAGCCGGGGCTGCCCTCAGCGCCCCCACACCCCGCTGTGCAACCCCTTTTTCCTTAAAACCCACCCCGCCCCCCGCCCCAGCGGGCTGGGTGCCAGTAGCGATTACAGAATCACTTATTCACAGCGGCGCACACGTGCAGCCCTAATTAGGCAGCTAAAGGGGTCGGAGAGCCCGCCAGCCAATCCGGGAAGGGGGCTGAATGGGACAATCAGCCTCACCAGGTGGGGGCTGAGGGTAGGGAAAGATGGGGTGGGGGTTGAAACAGCTCCCCGCCCTCTACAGCTGCGGCCGGATGGCAGGCCCGGTGGGGGTGCGCTGCTGGGAACCAGGCTGGGTGCGGGGAGAAGTGGCGGGTGGCTCCCGGCAGGGTGTGGAAGACAAGGCCGGCCTCCCACCCCAGCGGCCCCACACCGTCGCTGGCGGGGTAGCCGCTCCCTGCCAGGAAGCTGCCTCCCTGAACAGGAAAGAATTTCTCTAAGCAGTGCTTCTACACAAGCGCCCACACTTTCGCAGGGCCTTGCTAAAATGTAGCTCCTGGCACCACAGTCCAGGGAGGGTCCTGAGTTCTGGGCTCAGACCCCGCAGCAGATGCTGAGGCCCTTCGACCTTGTAGAAGCCCAGTCCAACCCACACCCTCGCGTTTCTCATGCTGAGGAGAGGGGCAGTAAACACTCCTGATCTTGCCCCGGTGAGACTCAGAATGGCTTGCAGGGTCACCTCCGCTTGCCCCAGGAAGCCACGGAGGTGGGGGTTAGAGGTGGGGGGGGGTCTGAGCTGAAATTTCCTACGAGGCCAGTGAAACTGCTTCTGTCGCCTCTGGCTCTGGGTATAATCCTGAGTTGTTTTGGGGGGTCCTCTTCTTCCTCCAGAGACACCTAGAAGAAGTGGCCCAGGAAACCTGCCCCGCCCCTCTCCCCGTACGCCAGACTGACTGACGTGACCCTGTGGGAGAAGCTCTCCTGGCTGGGACGCTGCCCCCACCTGACTGGCCCTTGGCTTCAGACCTCTCCGTCCTGCGGCACAACCCCAGTGCGCCTGTAGGATGCAGGCTGCAGGCCGCAGGACTTCTGGCCGGGTGCAGGGGACCCTGGCCTGACTTTGCCCTCTTACCCAGCTCCCATCTCTAATCCCCAAGGCCTGGGCACCAGCTCCTTGGGCCACAGATGCCCAGGGCTGAGCCGCTCCTGGGTATTGGGTGCCTGGCAGAACCCAGACCCGCAGCCCTGGGCAGCCCTCAGGGCTCCCTGGCAACTTCCTAGCCACCGGGTGGAGCCTGAGCCCCAGGAGAAAGGGGGGAGGGGTGCCGCTGTCCATGGTGCAGCGGCCCCTTCACATTGTGAGGAGCGGGGCCAAGGGTAGGGGTGGCCGAGTAATATTAGCGAGGTGCATCACACAGAACCACTGAGCAGACTCAAAAAGGGCTACATGAAACATGCATTTTACCACAATAAAATCAGAAAAGGACAAAAGGGAGGATTCGGCGACATCCGAAAACGTGTCCTCGCCCCAGGTGACTTACAGGCTTGAACTCAGAACACTGTGTTGTAATTTTTCATTGGAAGTTTTTTCCTTTAGTTTTTCTCTCCCTCTCTTACTCTTTTTAAAAATAGAGTTTCTCACAATTACTTGTGTAAGGACATTTTGTGTATATAGTACTTCCTAGAAAGTGTTTCCTATAAAGGTTCCTCCTGGATCGCCCTCAGACTCAAATGAAACAGAGAAACCGTAGCTGCGCCCCCCCCCCCAGTCCCCTACACAGTGGCACCTCCTCCCTCCCAGCCCAGGGGGCTCACGGGCAGGCCCCAAGGTCCATTTTCTCAGGAAGGGGATGGGAAACCTAGAGACGGTCCCCAGGACAGCAGTGGCCCTACTGTATTGGGCCTAAGTATGAACAGAAGCCAAAGAAAGATGGCTGCTCAACTGCCAGAGAAACACTCCCCTACAACCATCTGCTGGCTTCTTGGCAACTTCTCCCAGAGAACAGTGACTCCAGGCAGTCTCACTTTTCCTTCAGAGTGGAGCAGCAGGGGTAAGACCGGCAGCTCTGGAGGGAAGAGCTCTGCAAGGCCCAGCTCTCATGGGGCAGGAGAGGCCCATCCCAAACCTCCCGCCTGCCGCAGGGAGGAAGGGGGAAGGACGTCTCCCCACCTCCTGCCTGTGGATGAAAGGAAAAACGACAGGACAAAACGTAGGCTATAATTGTGGCACAGCCATCTCCTCCTCCCTGCGGGTGCCACAGCTCCACCCCAGGGATAAGCTCCAAGGGGATCTGTCACCAGGGCACAGTGGGGAGGACACACTGAGGACAGGGGCTCAGAGACAGCTCCCCGCGCTGCAGGGGGTCCTCCCCCTGCACACAAGGCTCAGCCTGTGTCACCCTCCATATCATGGCTCTCACCCGCACACACTCAGAATCACATACACAAATACACAGGCCCACACACAGACACACAGTTACTCCCCCACAAATAAACACAATCAAAAACACACATAATCACGTGTGCAATCCCTCCCCTAACTGCATGTACACAATCGTACACTCACACACAGTCACATGTATATACAATCACAATAAGCTCACAAACTCAAGCGTGCAGTTATGGGTCCACAGACACAATCACAAAGTCACACACTCACAATCACACATGCACAAACATGTATGTTCACCCCTGTCCCTTCACAGTATGATTCCACTCTGAAAGCAAGTATGCAGGGCTTGTATTCTGGCTGAGCGGACCCAGGAATGCGTGGATGGATCCGCAGTGAGCAGAGAGGCCACCTGAGGCAAGGCTGCCAATTACAGGTCCCCGCAGAGGAGCCACTCAGCCCTGTGCTCTTCCTGACAGTCTTACCGGAGAATCTTAGGACATTTCCCAAGTTTGATTATTTTAATGCTTCTCCCTTATTTTTCCTAAATCCTGGGTGTCTGTTGCTGTCGAATTCTGCCAACCATTGCAGCAGCTCCCTCTCCAGTGCAGACTTTGGAAATGACCTCAGCCCTACCTGACACCTAGCTGAGGCCATGGACAGACCCTGGAGCAGAGGACACATCTAACCCATATTTCCAACCCACAGAGAATGAGATAATTGTGTTTTGAGCCTGTAGGTTGCTGTCATGATCTAGTTTTTTTTTTTTTTTTTTTTTTTTGAGACAGGGTCTCGCTTTGTGGTTTAGGCTGGCCCTGAGCTCAGCCTCCAACTCACATCACAATCCTCCTGCCTCTGACTCCCGAGTGCTGGGATGACACGCATGAGCCACCACGCCTGGCACTGTGGTATGTGGTACTGGTTGCTGCTGGGTGTGGGTCTCCACACCCAGTATTGTTATGTGGTTACTGGGGAATCTAACCCGGGCCCTTGCGCTTGCAAGACAGGCGCCGGAACCACAGAGCTAACTCCCCGGCCCCTGTCATGATCTAGTTTTAAAATGGCTCCCAAAGCTTCATGTGTTTAGAAAATTGGATCAAAGAGGCACCATAGCTGACTTGCTGTGAGGACGTGGGGTCTGGGTGGAAGAGGCAGAGCATGGGGCGTGACCTGGAAGGTAAGTTTCCCTTTCCGGTTCCTTATTTCACTCAACTTCCTGGCCACCGTGATAGCAGCAGCTTTGTTCAGTCCAGGGCCTTCTACCACATGGTCTCTGTGAACCTGTGGAACATGCTCTGAAACTTCTAAAATATGTCTGGCACAGATGATGCCCCTGGGACACCAGGACTCTTGGGTGAAATTTGCTTTCACTGCAGATCAGGTGCCAGCGATGAACAGGTGCTGTCTCCGAGCCCCTGTCCCTGGTGTGTCCTCCCCACTATGCCCTGGAGACAGGTCCCCTCGGAGCTCATCCCTGGGGGGAGCTGTGGCAGTCCACTGGGGGAGCAATCCTTAGCCAGCCTTGTGCTGTCTCCACTTAACATACCATGCCATGCTCTTCTTGTGTTGGCAAACTTGCCAGGTTGTTATTAACCACAGTGGGCAAATGAGGAGACTCAGGCCCAGAAAGCTGAAAGCTCTTCCTAACATCCCACAGCTAGTACTAAACTAGGATTTGAATCCACGTCTGTATGATTCAAAAGTCACAGGTATTAAGTGAAAGGCATCTACTGACTAATGAGTTAATAATTAGTGAAAATGATGAATGACTCTATAAAGAGGTGCATGAATGAATGAATAAGTGAATGAGAGATAGTGTTTCGGCTTAATAAACACTCGTGCAAATTGTTAACTCTTGCTTTGGCGGACTCAGTGAAAGCAACAGGGGTACTAGGGGTCCAGTTGATCCCTGACCCAAGCAGCCTGCTGCATCAGTAGCCACTGGGACCTAAAGGACAGGAGCCCCCAGGATAAGACCCTGGGGTGCAGTCCCTAGGGAATGAGTCCCCAGCTGAATGCCTTACACATCTTGTCTTGATCAAACATCCCAACAACCTCCCTCCTCACCTGTTGTCATCTCCTTCTTACCAATACGGAAGTTGAGACTCAACACAGTTGCCCCAAAGACACCCAGCCAGAAAGTGGCAGAGCTGGGATTGGAACCAAGATTTGCCTTGCTCCAGATGCCATGCTTTCAAAGTGCCACATGGCGTTGACAGTGACTTGGTGACTGAGACGGACATCACCCCGTTCCCTTCCGTGTTTCCCCTTGGAAGAGTGGCATCCTCTGCCCAGCCAGGGTCAACAGGACCGTCAAGCTGTGGCCACCAGCCTTGTGAGCCTCTCAGCCCTATCGAGGCTCAATGGCAGTCCCTGTGCAGAATGAATGAAGCCATCTGTGTTTTAGGTACCATCGGCTCAGGTTTCTGTTACATGCAGCCAAAAGTCTTCCTGATGAGACACCAGCAGCAGGGAATCTGTCTCCCAAGTGTTTCCCAGATTACGTAGGCTGGTGAAACCGCAATTCGCATATCTACTATGGACTCCTCCCCAAGCCACAACAGGGAGGAGATGTCTTTCAAGACAGAGAGATGGAGATGAGGCCAGGAAGGAATGGCATGGAAAACCGCACCTCACAGCTGACTTAGACGCCATAGAGGGTGGGTCATGAGCAAGCGCTCAGGCGGCTGGAGAATGCACCTGGTTTACCCTGCAGGATCCCCGGGTCCAGGGATGGACAATCCCACCTCCAGGATATCTAGGCATGGGAGTGAGGGCTTCGGCCATGGGCAAACCGAAACAAGAGGACTCGTGGACAGGTTTTCGAGAGGTGACTCGATTCCCAGGCCCCCCTTTTGGCTGCTCTGTCACCCTTCAGCCCCACATGTCCCACTGGCCCCACCTGAGCAGAAGATGGGAGGAAACAGAAAGAAGAAACGGACACGAGAGTAGATGGTAGGTGTTTCAAAATCATTCCAGGTGGCTCCCCCAAAACATAGGCTCCTGGACGGCAGCGCTCACGCTAAACAGCTGCGCATACACTCAGCTCGCCATGGTCGCAGGCTCCAAATCCATGGATTCAACCAATGGAGGATCAGAGGCATTTGGGGAAAAAACTCTGGAAAATTTGAAAAAAGTGAACTTGAATTTTCCTCATATCCGGCGCTACCCTGAATGGCTGAGAATAGAGTGGAATGCGGCCACTCCATGTTCCACAGAGCATCAGCCTCCAGACCTTTTTCCTGTTTTATTCTCCATCTGCATCAGATTTACCTCGTATTAAGTATGGCAAGCAATCCAAAGATGATTCAAAATGTGTGTGAAGATGCTGTATACGCAGACACTACACTTTTTTATGTAAGGGATCAGAGCATCTGTGCCTTCGAGAACCAGCACAGGGCTAGGAGAGAAGCCTGTGGACACAGTAGGCCGTGGGCCGCAGCCTGCGGCCTGCTACCCTCGAAAGCTCTGAAAGGCTCGCCTTCACCACAGTAGCGCACCTGTACCTATATATAGATTGGCTTGGCCCCAGGGATTCCAGTATAATCAGTCTTGGGTTTGGTCTGGCTATTGAGATTTTTCAAGCACTCCCCACAAGCACAGGCAAAGCTGAGGCTGAGAATCTTTGTGAAGGAAACTTCGTGTCCCGCAGCTGAGCCCACGGAGCTCCAGTCAGGGTCTTCTGGAAACATCTAGAATAAAGCCTCGCCCTTCATTTTCAGTCCAGAGTTTCTCCTGAAGGACAGTCTCCAGCGTCAGTGGGTGCCTTAGAGACACCCCGATTCAGACACAAACTCAGTCCAGTCATCTCCGGACTGGCCCCACCATTTACTTCTTGGCAAATGCCAGCATCCTTGGAGCCACCATCCACACAACCTATCAGCTCTGTTTTCTAGGCACTCTGCCTGCCTGGTCACCTTCCTCCGGCACCAGCTGACCCGTCCTCACCAAGCCACCATCGACTGTAATCAGGACTCGGCTTCCCCTCCTGACAAGTTGCCTCCTTATGTCTTTCTGGCTCATTCTGCACGTCATATCAGTAAGACTACTTCAGAACACCACATCTTATCACGCCATTGTCCAGCTCAGAGCCACCCTAGGAAGACTGGACCCTGAGCCCACAAAACAAAGGGCCACCACCTGGGCGCCTTTACAGCAAGGTGTGATCTCACAGACTGGAGATGGAAGTCTGGGCTCACGTTCCCTTGTAAAGATTCCAAGGGAGAATCTGTCCCCTTCCCTGGCTTCTGGTGGCCTGAAACATTCCTGCCTGTAGGTGGCGTTTTCCTCACATGACCTTCCCTGTGTGTGTCTGTGTCCAATTTCCCCTTTTTCTTAAGGAGACCAATGGTTTGAATTAGAGTACACTCTGGTGACTTTGTCTTAACCGAGTCCCCTGCAAAGATCCTACTTCCAAATGGAAGTTACAAACACATGTTCTGGTCGATAGGGCCTCAGTGTCTTTTGGGGGAGACCCATTGGGCCCGTAACTTGACTTCTCGTATTTTTTGGAGAACCGAGCTTCCCATGGCGTCATGGACCTGTGTGTTCTGACCTGCCGCCTGTCCTGCTTCTTCTCTTGCTTACTCTCTGGCTCAACCCTCACTGGCCACTTTCTTCCTCTTAAATACGCTGGGGGAGAGGTCTATCCGGCTCAAGCTTCCAGAGTCTCAGCCCTTGCAGGTCAGCAAGCTGCAGGCAGGAATGGCAGGTAGAAGGCCTAGGGGAGGAAGGCTGCTCAGGTCATGGCCGTCAAGTGACAGAGAAAAGTGAGGAGCCAGGAGATACACTCTCCCACCACGTCACACCTCTTCTTACCAGGCGGTGCCTCCTAGCAACAAGTCAGTTCTGTCAGCTCTGTGATTCCATCACCTGCCCAGGAGGCCTCTGGATGACACTGCAGTGTAGAGACAGAGAAGGTCACAGAGACAGTGAATGACAGAGATGGAGCGCTGGCATCCTGAGGCCAGAACTCTTACAGAAAGGAACAAGGCAACAGAAGAGCCGAGGGCGGCTCCCAGTTGCTGGCAAAGTGACTGAGAACTTGTGTGGCCTCTGCTTCCCCTGCTGGCCTGGAACTCAGACAAGCCAGGCTGCAAGCCAGAGGACCGACCGCCCAAGCTACTGGCTAGGCCAGCATTCTGGGTGGCTGCGGGTCTCTGCAGGACCCAACACAGCTCTGGAGGAAATGGGAATGTAGATGGATCCTGTCGTGCCCTCTGTGGATCACTACTGCCTGGTGGTGCAGGGACACAGCGGCCACAGAGAGCAGGCTCCACAGAGGAGAGGCCAGGAGAGCAGCCAAGGCCAGCACGGGCTCCCCGATCTCCATACTGCACGTGGTGGTCAGCCCTTTGCACGCCTGACCCCTGCCCCTGCTGGGTGTGGATTGTGATGCCAGGATGTGGGGTTCTTAGGGCCCAGGCCACAAAGAAGGGAAGGGCTGGGAGTGAGGGGCAGAGGAAGGGCAAGGTCAGCTCTATGAGCCCATCCTGTAAGCACAGACCTGAGGCCACACACAGCCCCAGGTGGGAAAGGAAACGGGAGGCTTCTCAAAATAGAACAGGAGAGTGTAGCTCCTGTGCTTCCCAGCTCCCACCATCTGGCCAGCCTGGGCCGGAAGAGAAGTGGGGGAGGGGAAGGCCTGCGTGTGGATGGGCTCCTGCTGTCTGTCCAGCCAGCCCAGAGGCAGCTGAGCTGGCCGCCCACATTCACCCAGAAACTTCCCTGCTGGGCTCTGCATTCAGCCAGGATCATGGGCATCTGACCGATGAGGAAACTGGAGTCCAGAGAGGTAGAGTGACTTGTCCAAGGCCACACAGCCGGCCAGACCTGAGATATCCTGTGCTGCCCCCTGCGGCCTGCACATTCCTTGGCCCCTGTGCGTGTCCAGCCTCGGGGCTGGATTAGCCTAACACAAGCTTCCGGGTTTGGAGCTCACGATGGGACCGGTGTGATGGAGTCTCATTCCCTCGTGGCTGCCTGTGAGCGCCATGGCAGCACAAACTTGTGTAAATGACAGAAGATAGGGAAGAGGGTGTGGGCGCTTCAGCAGGGCAGCCACGGTTCTGCTTGGAAGGCGGGGAGGCCCCAGTGTGAGCTCTGCAGACTCCGCGCCATCTTCCACCAAAGCCAGGTCCGCCCTCCGCCCACTCACACCCTCCTCGAAGCTCATCCGGGGACCTGCCGTCATCAACAGTAGCCCAGTCGGAGCCCAGACAGAACACTGTCCCCAAGCAGCACCAAAGCAGAAGGACATGGCGGAGAGGCCAGAGACTGAGCAGGAGGTTTCCGGAAGGGGAGCCAGGGCTAGGCATGGAGGTGGGACCAGGCGGCTGAGGCGCCAGCCAGGCAGCCTCTGCCACACGAACGCCCTGCGACCGCTTCTCTGTGGGCTTTAATCACGAGGCTCTTCTTCCATGGGGCCGGGAGAGGGCTGGGGCAGCAGGGCTGTTTGTCAGGACCTGCTTTCCACCAGGCTGAGACACATGGCCCGGAACCTCCTGATTTCCTGGCGTGAGCTCGTGTGCAAAGGGACTCAGAAGTGAGGGAGACAGGCCCGACACCCTAGGCTGGAGTCCCAGGGGAAAAGCCAGGCCTCGGGGGCAAACAGAAGACGGAGGACCGCCTGAAAATGGGGCTCAGCACAGGACCGAAGGGCTCCTGACCTCCAGGTTTCACCAAGCCTCTTCCGGGACCCACTAGGAAGCTGGGCACCCCAGGGGCTCCGGAAGTGGGAGCAAAAAGAAAGGTGGGCAGGAGAAAGGCAGTGAGCCACTGCTTTGGGGTTCCTCAGTCATGGGGGAGCTGGGGCACCCTGGAGGAGCCTGCATCATTCAGTCCAGGAAACCCACGGATATGGCTCAGATCCCAACACAGATACGGGGTGGGCCGTAGGCTTGGGGCAGGATTTTACAGACAGCCTAAGGAATCCTGTCCACACTCTCACCCTGCCGCATGTGGTGCCTGTTTTGAAATCCAACGGCCTTGGCTGGAGTTTTGACTCCACCACTGTCAGATTCTGGACCAGTCATTTAACTTCTGCAAGCCTTGGTTCCCCCTCGGTATAATGAGTTGGACTGGTGCTCACCACACGGAGAGAGGAGTAAATGGACCGGTGCCGGCAGCACTGAGCAGGGCAGGTACCCCTAGAAAACACACCGTCATTGTTAGCCTTTGTTTTTCATTACTGCTATGCTGTCTTCTGTGTTACTAGGCATGCGCGGTAGGACCTCACTCCACGCCCTGTGCCTGACACTGAGATCCTAAGAAGATGAAAGCTTCCGTTCCCTCAAGCGCCGGCGCAGCCAACAGCCAAGAGGGAGCTGCTCATACGTTAGTATGAATTTGTTTTGCAAACTGAAGAACCATGATACAAGAAAAGATTCCACACTGTGGAAAACTATTGTTGCCTCAGGCTAGAGTACCAGGGGCGATTCAACCATCTTTTTTTGTTGCATGGTAGGTGAGGGTACCACCCTGACCCTTGAGATGGAAACCAGGAAAACCAGTCTCCAGGAAGACTCTTGCAGTTTCTGGAAATTCCCTGCAGGAGGTGGAGGAAGAAGCACCCATTTAAAGCGCCTGAAAGGAAAAATCTCTGCCTGCCAAAAGCACATTATTGTTCCCACCACACCCCAGCCTCAGCCCAACTCCTGCCGGGATTCCAGCCTTCGGGGCCTTGAACCTTTGCCTGCTCCGAAATCTCCGTCCTGTTCTCCTGGGAAGGGAGCTAGGCCTATTTTGGGAAGTTAGTCAGGTCCCCCGCCTGTGCTGCCTCTTCCTCCCAGATAGGAGCACTAGCTAGTGCTGGCCTGGTGACCTTCCAGGCTCTGACAGAGGCAGCAGGAGGGAGGGGCCGGGGGCAGTGACCCAGATTTCACTTCCTGTCCTGCTCTGCTGTCTTCCCAGACTCCAGCTGCAGCTGGGGAATGAACACTGCCTCTCCCTAGGGTCAGCCACGAACTCCACGTCAACCACCTGCAGCCTTTCCGGAAGGCACGGCCCCGGTTGGGACATGGAGCCAAGCACTCGCTGGTAGAAATCAGTCCACCAGCTCCATAGACGTAAAAACCGGGGTCCATAATGAAGCCAGTGGGAAGTACCAGAAGTCACACGCTTCTATCCAAGCTCTGCTAGTGCCAGTTGCTCAGAGAGACTAGTAGACTTCTGCTGAATAAATGAATGAATGGGTGGGTGGAGTGTCTTCATTGCCTCTCTGAGGCTGATCAGAAAGACTGAGCACAGTAAAGACTTAGGGAAAGGGGTTTTCTGTGGCAAGTGCAAAGGCCCGGTAAATTGTCATCAAAGAGAGGCCACCACGGGAGGCGGGAGAACAGAAAAGGGTGAGAGGAGACCTCCGAGAGAGTGTCACAGCCAGGGTGAGGATCCCGGAGGCACGGGGAAGCCAGTGAAGCACTGGCTGTGAGGAAGAGGATGGATGGGGCCCGGGGGATGTTTTCAGACTGTATTTTGCCCAGGATTCAGGTGGATATTTCCAGTGTTGATGATAATCATGACCCTGATATTATTCATGCTTCTATTTTCCTTTTGGCATCTCCCTCCCCATCCAGTCGGGCCGAGCCCCTCCAAGGGAAGGGCTTTATTTAGAGCCACAGATGTAGCCACCCTGCCACTGGGGACCCGGCAGGAGGACTCAGTAAATATTTGTGAAATCAGTAAGTGAACAGGCATAGCCAAAAGACAGCTCCACCTACAACCACGAGGTCTCTGCCCACCGCTGAAAACTGGCCAGGCTGCTCCCCCGGGAACCTCCACCTCGGGTCCAGCTTTCCCATCCCTCTGGTTGGTCTCCTGCCCTCCCGGCCTGCCAGCTTCCTGCCAGGAAGTACGCCCGGCCCCTAGACATAAATCATTAACTACAACCACCTCTTCCACGAGGGACCTACTTCCGTTCTCAAAGCACTCTGCCTTCCATTACCTTGAAGGGGCTTTGACAGCACCCAGGATGGCAGGCTGACTGCAGCCCCTGCTCGGGCAGGGCGGGAGGAGCCACCCTGGGCAGCGCGGGTGCAGCTCCTCACCCAGCTTCACAGGGCGCCCGAGTCCGGCAGTCCTTGCTTCTGAGGACGCTGCACTGAGAACACGCAGAGACCCTCAGAAGGCAGCTCTGGCCGTGTCCATCTGGGATGGAAAAGTGAACACTGACACAGGCAGCTTCTGAGCAGTAGAAATGGCACATCACAGCTCTGCTGGCTGCGATGGGCAAGATGGAAGCACCGGCGGATCTGAGGTCTGGGGAGGGCCCCTCTTGGCGTACCCTTGCAACAATGTCTTCAGCTGCTTGTGAAGGCGCTAGCACCCATCCCAAGCTCACCATCAGGACCTACCTGGCCCCCACAGCCCCGCCTCCCAACACCGTCAGCTGGGGATGAGGGACAGGTGAACTTGGAGCGGTGTGGATAGACTGCAGCAGAGCGTTCACGGTGGCATTATGGTGTGTGGCATCCGGGAAAGGAGGCACAGCACACGGGCAGGTGAAGGGCCAACCCCTCTGCACGGCTTGTGGCGCCTTGGAGTAGGATTCCCTGGGCAGCCAGTGCCGTCCTGAGTTCTGCTGCAGCCCATGTTCTGGGTTCGCCCTCCCTCTGCACTCTGAGAAAGCCGGAAAGGACCCGCTGCACCACCCTGGCCAACTCAGGGCCTCAGTTTCCCCACCCAACACTCAGGGAGTCTGGTACAATGCGACAGATGCCTGTCTTCCCTTCATGCTCTGCGTCTCCCTCTGATTCCAAGGTCCCTGGCTCCGGCCCTGGGCTAGAGACTTGCTCAGCTTCCCAAAGCCACCCTCCGGGGACTGGAGCCAGGGCACCCACACTTGATCACTCTCCTGCAGACACAGGCCACCTGCTGTCTGCTCTCTAGGTTCTGTGGCTCCAGGGTTGGAGCAGCTCCCTGTGTTGGGCAAGGCTGAGCAGGAAGAGAACAGGACCTACCTCTGCTTGGAAAACGAGTTGTGCAACTCCATCCTGTGGAGTGAGGCACGTGGCCGTCGGGAAAGGCCGCTTGAAGGATCCAGGGCCTTCTTTGAAATGAATATCTTGGCAAGACCTCCTGACTGAGAAATGTCTTTTTGGACGTCACTAGCTCTCGTCTGCTGGTAATTTGTTCAGTCTGGCTGCAGCATCCTGTCCTGTGCCAGCATCCTCAGGGACAGGCCCTTGCTGACAATGGCTCTCCATCCTCAGAGGGCCATGGAAAATCCATGCCTGACTTTGTTTGCTCCTAGGGGTGACATGAGCCTGCAGCACCTACTGGCTTCTTTTCTGGCTTCTCTCTTGAGTAAAAGTTGCTTTTTAAGTCCAGTAAGGAATGCAGACCACAGACAGAGGTGGGAGAGGTTGATTGTGAAGCTACAGAGCGGGTTTTGTTTTTTTTTTCTATTAATCTAACCTGGTTCTAAAGATGACGAAATAGTTGCATCCTTGTCTGGAATTAGTGTATAATAATGGCTATACCTACTATGTGCCAGAGACAGGGCCAGGAATATGACCTACGCTGCCCCCCATTCCCACAGCTCTACAAAGATCACTTTCGTATCAGTTTCACAGACAAGGGAAGCAAGGCTCCGCAGGGTCATGGTAACCCCCCAGAACCATAGACTGAAAAGCTGGATCTCAAGCCAAGTCCTGCCCAACTGCCCCACACCCACCAAGTCCCTCATGAGTATTTCCTGATTATTTTGTTTTGTTTTCGTTGTTTATTTTTTAAATTTTTTGCAGGGCTGGAGATCTAACCTGAGGTCTTGTCCACGCTGCATGAACACCCCTGACCATCATTCTGAAGGATGACTCTGAAAAGCGATCCACTAGCATGACACAGGCCTGAGAAAGCAGACCTCACAATCTCAGCCTAACCCTCACTACCTGAAGGAGCTCCCCCAGTCCCTCTCACCCTCCTGCTCCTCCCGCATTGGCCAACCCTCGAACTCCTGTGTTCACTACTGTGATGGCCTGTCTACCAGAGCAGACGGGACACTCATCCAGGCCAGGACCTCATCCCCAGTTTCAGGTGCATAGTAGGTGCTCAATAAATGTTTCTGGATAGATATGTACAGAATATGATTCTTTTCCTTACAAATAATCTCTCATTCGGGCCGGGGATATAGCTCAGTGGTTCCGGCGCCTGTCTTGCAAGCGCAAGGACCTGAGTTCGATCCCGCAGTTAACCACATACAATACTGGGCATGGAGAGTCACACCCAGCAGCAACCAGTACCACATACCACAGTGCCGGGCGTGGTGGCTCACACCTGTAATCCCAGCACTTGGGAGGCAGAGACAGGAGGATTGCTGTGATATGAGTTGGAGGCTGAGCTCAGGGCCAGCCTGAACTACAAAGTGAGACCCTGTCTCAAAAAAAAAAAAAAAAAAAAGACTTTGTGTTAGGGATTGGGTGAGGTAATTCATAGAAAGCAATTTTCATAGTACCTGGAACTTGGCAAACACTCAGCAACTATTAGCTATAATTAACAGAGCGCCTAAAAACAGAAAACTAAATGACAGACACTTTGGGAGCAAGATTTAGAACAAATGACAAGCAAAGGATTAGTGTTCCTAATAAACAAAGGACTCTTATACACCCTTACCAGGGAGAAGAGACTGTGTGATGAGAACCAGGCATGGTGGCACTCAGGGGAAGTGCTGTGAGTTCAACACCAACCTGAACTTCATAGCAAGACCCTATCTTAATTAATTACCTAAATTAATTAATTAACTAACACAGATAAATAAGAAAGAAAGAAACTATGTTGATAGACTCATGTGAAGGATATGAGTAGGTAGCTCCCAGAAAGAGAAATGAAAGTATCCAATAAATGCAGCTAATGATATTTAAGCTAACTCTACTAACCATGAAAGAAATGCTTAAAAAAAAAACAACCCTCATCATCCAATTACATAAAATTGTCCACCTGGAGTTTTTTTTTTTTTTAAAGCTGTGTTGTTGTTCTTAACTGACATAATAACTACACATATTTATAGGGTACAATGTGACATTTCAGTACTGCACACAAGGTGTAAGAATCAGATCCACTGACACACCTACCACCACTCATATATATATTTTTGATTAGGAACAAACAAAATCCCCTCCACCTGCTATTTGGAAATATTCTATCAATTGTTGCCAACTGTAGTTAGCACAGTGCTCTATGTGGAACACGAGCAACACAAGACGTCATCCCCACAACCCGGCTGCACCCTCCCCCATCTCCCCACACTCTCTGACCACTCTTCTAGTCTTCGCTTCTATGAGATCAACTTCTCAGCTTCCACATGGAAATGAGGACATTTTTGGCCATTTGTACTTTTTCTTTTGAGAAGGATGGATGAAATGGGGGTCCTCAGAAGGGCCTTGACCATTTTGAGGTAGACCATGTAGGGACACGTAACAGAAGGACCGTTCCCACCCGGAGACATCAGGTCCCTGGTTAGCTGTGAGTTGCACACAGCGTGTGTCATCGGACACTCATGGAACCCTGACCATTATTATCCCGAGGCCTGGAGAAGGTGACTTGTTCAAGGTCACACAGCTGGAGAGTAGCAAGGTCTCATTCAAACCCAGGTCTCCGTGACTCCCCAGAGAACCAAGGGGGGAGAGAGAGAGAGAGAGAGAGAGAGAGAGAGAGAGACAGAGATCTCCAAATGGCCCAGGTGGGCTCCTAAAATACTTAGTGCCACCATATCTTACTGTTTTTGTAATACATCATTAGAGATTCCTTATTTTGGAATTCCGAAGGCAGTCAGTGGTTTGAAGCAGTTCCTGCAGGGCTAACTCAGGGTGTTCTGGGCTCCGGAAGCCCCTTCCTCTGCCCTCCCGGAGGTGGCCTGCACCCCTTGGCACACGACCCCTCCCACCACCCTCACAGCCGTGAAGGCCTCCGACTCTTTCTCACTCGGTTCTATCTTTGGTTCTCTCTGTTCTGTCTCATCCCTCTCTGTCCTTCTTTGACCCTATTGAAAGGCCACCGTGACTCCCTTGGATACCTGGATAATCCAGATGATTCTAGATAACCTTATTTTAAGGTCAGGAGATTAGCTGCCTTAATCTCCCCTTGTTTTGTCACGGGACATATTCAGTTTCCAAGGATCGTGAAGGGAACTTTTGGGGGACTGTAGCTCTGCCTACCACACTCAGAGGAGCAGCAAGTTCATGAGATCACCAAAGCCCAGAGAGTGGCTTCTACCTTCCCACGGGGACTGAGGAACTTTCCCTGCCCAAGATGTCCAACAGCTGGAAGCCTAGGGAGGGTTGGTCCATCACAGTGGAAGCACTGACCTTTCCAGAGATAGTATCCACTCAAGAATCACTATTCTGTCCCTGCTGGTGCCAGAAAGACCCAAAAAGAGGATTATCTACCCAATCTCATTCAACTGCATTCTTCAAAAAGCAATATCTGCTTAAGTACGATATTCAAACCCTATAGAAACAACATAAGACATTATAATGTGCTCATCACAACCTGCCGGCTGCTCTCCTGGGCATCTCTATCCCTCTCCTTGTCACCTGGGGACGCATATTGGCTTTTTTTCCATCTCTGTAATGAAATCTGTGAAACTGGGTAACTTAGATAGAAAAGAGGTCTAAATAGTTCACACTTCTGGAGGTCCAGGAAATGGCCGCTGGCTTCAGCTCAGCTCCTTAGGGGATCCCTTGGAGCGCCTCTGAGGGGCAACAGGAAAGGACAGGAGTCCGTTGGGCAGACCACAAGGCAACATGGGAACTCTGGGAGGACGCAAATCAGATCCTAAGCACAGTACCACGTGACACCGGCCAACCAATGAGGATGCTCATGAGAAGCCATCTACATCTACATCTACTGCCTGTACCTTCTTCTTCCTTGGAGACACGGAAATCCATGAAACGCAAAATTCTAGAGCTTCAAGGGTGGAACTGCTTGAAGGAAAGAGACGCTGGCACCTCTTTTTAACTCTATGAGCCAGAAATAAAATTTCATTTCGCCCATTAGGGAGCATGGGCTGTTTGTTACACCAGCTCTCCTCCTTGTAACACCTAGCCATTTAAACTATGTTAAATCTTTCAGGACGGTGTACATCACACATCTATAAGGCATATATGTGCAGTACTATACAACAGGAAAAGTGTATCTTCTTGGTCAAAGGGTGTAAACTTCCAGTTGTGTCATGAGTGGGCTCTGAAGCTCTGACACAGCATCAGGCCCACGGCCAGTCCTGCTGCCTATACCCTCAACACACATTCAGAGCAGAGATCTAAGGGCTCTCTCAGGTGTGAGCACAGCCACTGGGTGAGGAGATGGCCGTGTGCATTAGCTTGACATCTCAGTCGTCACCCAGGATCCCCAAAATATACAGTTTGAATTTGTCATTATACCCCCCCGAAAGCTTGAAACAAATCAAAATCATACCTTGATGTAAATGATACTTTGCAATTTGTTTTTACTTAGCTGTAGGGCAGCTGCATACGACAGTACACATAGATTTGCTTAGTTCCTTAAGGACATCAAGCTTTTCTGTGTAACCTTGTTGGCAGCACCTTTGTGGATGCTTTTCTGAGGTGGCAGATGACGCCGCTGTAGGTGTCTTGTCTGAACCCATGCGAACACTAACACTGAAAGTGTCTTTCTTCCCAAACCCTTGCCAATACTAATATCAGCAAGCTATGTCACTTCCACTATCTCAATAGATAAGAAGTGATACCTCACTTTCTTTGGCATTCCTTCATTTTTAAAGGGGTGGGTCAGTAGGTTGTGGGGTTTTTTCCATCATGGAGTATTTTGGCGAGTAGCGAAGTACAACATAGAGTGGTTCTGGGGGTCTTCTCCACTATTACCCCCACCAAGACTATCTCTGACCCACTATGGAACCACATAATGACATGCTCACACTTTCCAGAATTGAGTCTGTCTCTCTTGCTTAGAAATGGTGAGGAAGGCTACATTCTGCCTGCTGGGCTTGTGCCATCATTTTAGAAATAATCACTAAATGGCTGCTATGTACCAGGCTTTGGCTCTGCACTGGCTCTAGGAGGAGACCCAGGGCAGTCCTCCTTCACCCCTCTCCTTGATGAAAAGTCATGGTTTTTGATCACTTCGATCCCACCCAGAGGCCAGAATGACTGGATCCACTAGTCAGTGTGATCTGAATCCAGGGGCTTCGAGACCCCCGAGCATGGTCATGTGACAGAGCGCAGCCAATGGGACATCTGGTAGGAGAACAATGAAGCTTTCCTTTGTACCCAGGACACATGTGCAGGACCTTGCCCGGAGCTGGTGCCTGAAGGGATCCAGGCCAAAAGGAGAGGCAACTTCCTGAGGACAGCAGAGAGGAAAGATGGAGGCTTTCTGGACTCCGAATGACAGGTTGGAGTCCTTGCACTAACCGACCCTCAACCCACCCAGCCTGACTTTGTGAGGCGTCCTCTGTGAAGTGAAGGTTCACTTTGCCCCTGAAGGATGGATAGGAGTCAACCACAAGAGGGTCTTGGGGTGGAGTGAGAACTGCCCTCACCTGCCCAGGATGTGCTCCATCACTGCGAAGCTGGATTTGGTTGGTGTAAGGGATACTAAGAGAAGAGGGTGGAGACTCGATGGGCCTGCACAGAGGGTTTGTGGAGCTCCCAAGCTGTATCCTGTGGGTGGTGGGGAGCAACAAGATTTTGAAAAGTGGATCGACAGGGTCGTCTGGGAGGTGGATGGAGGACCAAGGCGAGCAGCAGAAGCAGCGGGACTGGCTAGCAAGCTGCTCTTGCCCGCTTTACTTGAGTCTCCTTCATTTCCTCCTGGGGGAGAGGTGGCCACACCCATCTTCTGTCCTCGAGTTCCAGGAGACACCGCTGTGACCCTGGAAGACTGACGCGACCTGCACTGCGCGGGCTGTCTCAGCTGAGCTGCCCAGGTCTCCCACACCCTGACAGGCTGACAAGCAACACAAGTGTCCAGCATAGAGGATGAATGGACAACAAAATGTGGCACCCAGCGAGACATCCTCCTGCCTTTAAAAGAAAGGAAATCCTGCCACCTGCCACAGGATGGATGAACCTGCAGGACATTCTGCTCCAAGAAATGAGCCAGCTGTAAAAAGCCTCGTGTCTCGGTCCCTACAATTATCATACTTGTAGGGACAGAAAGTTGAGAGGAGGCCACCAGGGCTGATGGGTGGCAGAAGTACGGACCATTGTTCATGGCTACAGAGTTGCAGTTTTGCCAGATGAAAATTCTGGAGATGGATGGTAGAGATGGCACACAACCATGCGAATGTGCTTAAGGCCCCTTTGTGAGTAACTGGGCTGTCTCCAAGGACTGGATGCCTTTCCAGCTTGGGGTACTCTGCGGTCATCTCTGACTGTGGCTCCCTCTGTGGCTCCCCTTGGGTCACCTCCAGAGTAAGACAGACAGACACAGAGACAGAGAGACAGAGAGAAACAGAGAGTGAGAGAGAGAAATATCTCCTTCAATTAATGCCCCGCTGAGCTGAGGCTCGCATAGTTCAGAAGTGCCCTTTGGCTTGGCAGCCCTGCCCTCCTCAAAGCCGGCTGACAAAAGTCAGGCACGAACAGGGGACCTCCCAGCATCCTCTGACCCCTTCGGCTCAGGCAGGGCTCAGGCCCTGGAAAGGCTGCTCTGTGCCGTCCTGGCAGCCCTGCTCCTTCCCCAGCTGGCTCACTTCTGCCTCCCTGACAGCAGCTGCTGGGAAGGGAAGGCTCCGCCTTCTCGTGTTCCCAGGCAGATAGCAGAGGCCTTGCGATCTAGAAGAGACCCAAGAGGTCCGTTGCTTGAGTCCACAGTGACACAAGTCGGCAGCACCTCCAAACCTGAAGGGCCTGGGCCCTGGGCTTGGTCTGACTCTTAATTCAGAATCACTCCGACACAGAAAATTCCACAGCAGGTACCCACCCCACTGCCTATCTTAGGCTTTATGTTTCATCGTGTTTCATCTGTGTTTAAATTTCACCTTAAGCATCCATTGGATCTGTTAACAGTAAATTAATTTTTTTTTTTTGGAGACAGGGTCTCTCACTTTTGTAGTTCAGTGTGGCCTTGAGCTTGGCCTTGAACTCACAGCAATCCTCCTGCCTCTGTCTCCTGTGTGCTTGGATACAGGACTGAGCCACCACGCCCGGCACTGTGGTATGTGGTACTGATTGCTGGTGGACATGAGTTTCCACGCCCAGGGTTTTTGTATATGGTTACTGGGGATCAAACCCAGGCCCTTGTGCTTGCAAGGCAGGCACTGGAACCACTAAGCTAAATCCCCAACCCTTAAGCACCCATTTGAAATCTGCCACAGTCATTTGGTATAATGTATCTCTCCACCTTAGCTGTATAAACTGTTCAGCTGTACTTTGTTCATATTTTAGCTACTGCTTAGTTTTCTGTTGATCCGCTGTGACAACGTGATCACAGGATCGCCCTGTGCAGCTGTGACCCACTGAGGGACAGGAGGACAGTATGTACCTTTTAATTTACTCTTGTTCTTCTACTGTGTGCAATTAGCATTCCTGTATACGTTCTATACATATCAATAGCTTTTTCCCTTAGGTTCTAGAGAGGTAAAATTGCATTGCTCTAGTGTAAAGAACATTTTAGACACAATATTCAAAATTACAGAACAAAAATATAGAATAAGCTGCTTATTAATAAAGATGTTGGAACTGCCTACATCATGCACGTGTGTTTCAGGGATTAATATAATGACAGTAAATGAGATGAACAGTAGATGAGCTTTTGGCTATATTTCTACTGCTTTCTTCTATAAAAGAAGAAAAAGAGAAATAGAAGCTGATATCTTATAGAGCGATTTCTACATTTTTTTTTTTCAGAATTAACTTCGATCTCCCAGGGGTCATTTTTCCCTGATCTGAAAGCAGAGATTTATTTAGAAATAAAACCTATTGTCAGCAGATTGCCAAAGCCTCTCTTTATCCATGGTGAGTGATGGAGCCTGTCTTCCACAGCAGGGTCAGCAATGGCTTCCAGGGTCCAGGGCCTGACCTGGCCCCTTTCCAGCTCTCCCACCTAGAAACTTAACATATGTCCCAGCTGCTACCGTATCTTAAAACAAGAGCTAAAAAATAGAATCTGCTTCACACGATCATGCAGAAGATTAATGAGTTAACACATACAAAGCACTTTACTTATTCTGAGGCAATTCGTAAGCACAGAACTAGTGTGATCAAGAGCTTATGTGCTGATGTCAGGCTGCTGAGAATAGAACTGCCCTTGTCATTTTCCATTAAAACAACGAGAACAACAAAAACCTCTTTGTTGTGAAAGACGACCCAGAAGGGGATGGAAAGCAAAGGTACGGTCCGTCCTATAGCCAGTAATTCTAAAGCAAGAGCCACATCGCTGCCCAGCAGAGAAATTGACCACTGCTGGCACCCGTAGGCCCCACTGGCTCTTGGGGATTTCAGCTCCTCTCCTCTCAGCCCCCACCCTGAAGGAAGCACTGCGCAGTCTCTTGTGGTAACCAAAATGCTCTTCCCTCTTTCATAACCCTCTTTATTTCTGTCAACGTTTGGCCTTCAAATCTGTTTTGCCTAATATAATGGTACAATTATTTTTTCTTTACACACTAATTTTTTTCATTCTTGCAATGTGACTTTATATTTTAGAACTTACCCCCCATTCTCAGACTTTAGTCCAGGGCCAGCCCATGTCAAGTAGGTGCTCCACTACTGAGCCATTCCCCAGCCTAGGTCACTTCTTATAAATAATATATATTGTGGTATTTTAAATCTAATTCAGCACCCCCTGCTTTTTAGTCCATCAGTTTCTGTTAAATTCTGATAGGTTTAAACCCACAGGGTTGGGTTTAAACCTATCACCTTCTTTGAGCTTTCGTCTTTGCCCTTCCACTATGTTACAGTTCAACTTTTCTTCTTCTTGCAAAGATTACATATCATCCTGCTTTTTCCTGCAATTAGTAGCAGACAGCCTACCCTATATTCTCGCCACTGTTATACTAGGAGTTGTAATACGAATCTAAAACATACCGCGGCCCAGAGTGACTCAGTACCAGACCTTCTTTCTAATCCACGCAAGGACCTCAGAGCACCATAGCTCATTTACTCAACTTCCCCATTACTAGCTGTTTTCATTCTGCCATCTCGAAGTACAGAAGGTATTACTGAGATTATTTTACATAGTCAGTGTTTGTCCCGACTTGTGTCTTCTGCACCATTCTCATCTTCCTTCCTGCATATCTGATAGAAATTCTATAGTACTTACTATGATCTCCCTTCTGCCTAGGATTCCTTTGGACAGTGCCGAACTATGGGGGGGGGGGTGTGTTTGAAAATCTTTATTTTCATTTTATCCCTTTTTTTTTGGAGACAGGATCTCCCTTTGTATTTTGGGCTGGCCCTGAGCTCAGCCTTGAACTCACAGCAATCCTCCTCCCTCTGCCTCCAAGTGCTGGAATCACAGGCCTGAGCCACCACACCCAGCACTGTGGTATGTGGTACTGATTGCTGGTGGGCGTGAGTCTCCACGCCCAGTATTGTTGTATATGGTTACCAGGAATCGACCTGGGTCCTTGCGCTTGCAAGCAGGCACCGGAACCACTGAGTTAAATCCCTGGCCCCTTTTTAGGACTTTTATTATGAAAAATGTAGGCATAAAACAAAAGAAACTAGTATAATGATGCTCCACCTACTCATCACAAGTTTTTTTTTTTTTT